>JAADXE010000459.1:0-24908 GCA_023337545.1 Pythium coloratum | reverse complement strand
CCGACGACCACGGAGCCAGTTACCACGACGCCAGCTCCGACGACCACAATGCCAGCTACCACGACGCCAGCTCCTACTTCGTCGCAGCCTGCGGCGACCACTCCGTCCCCTGTGCCGTCGCCGTCCACGGACGAACCCCCAGCCACTGTCACCCCTCCAGAGACCCCTTCGCAGTGTGGCCAGAGCCAGGTTGGCATTGACTTCTATGGCGACGACCTTCGCCAGGTGTACAAGGCGACCCAGGCCGAGTGCTGTGCTCTCTGTGGCAAGACGCTGGGCTGCAAGGCCTACACATACATCAAGCAGGACTACTGGGGCGGCTCCTCGTGCTTCCTCAAGTACGGCAAGGGCAAGTCGCGTCCGCACGCGGGTGCTATCTCGGGTACCTACAAGCCTGACGCGACGCCGTCGCCAGGCCAGCAGGACCAGACGCCACCGACCGCGGCTCCTACGCCTGCCACCTGCAAGAAGGCCGTCGGTGCCTCGTGTGGTAACGCTGTGGCCGGCGCCTCGTGTTGTCCTTCGGGCTCGTACTGCCAGCCGTGGAACCCGTGGTACTACCAATGTATCGCCGTGCCTCGCCAGTGTACCGTGCAGCAGGCGAACGTCGACTTTTACGGCGACGACCTCAAGACGCTCTACGCCATCTCGCCCAGCGAGTGCTGCAGCCAGTGCACGCAGCACAAGAAGTGCAAGGGCTACACGTTCGTCAACTACAACGGCTTCGCGCCGTCGGCCTGTTACCTCAAGAGGGGATCGGGCAAGCCACGCTTCAAGTCGGGCTCGGTTTCAGCCGTCATCTCGGGCTCCACCGACTACCAGCAGCAGTAGACTCCGTGAGGGGAAGCCTAGGTTGTCTGCCTCTCTCCTGTTTCCACGTCGCGTTTCATAAAGTTTTTGTACTAGTCGTACCGTCAAAGAGACCTCCCCAGCCGATAGAAGAGCTGATCGCTTTCTTAAACCGAAAAATCACATTTTGAGCACCTGTATTTCCACAAAAGTCTAACCACCGCCACCATCACCAACAACGCCAACGATTTTAGACCTCTTGCAGTTGCCAAGCAACACCAGGAAGGGACTAAACGCCACCAGCGCCGACTTTTACCAACAACTTTGTTTTCCTAAATTTTCGTTTATTGTAGCCACTTTCGCCACAATCCTAGGAATCCGTTTGTTGGGAAAACATATCCGCTTGCTTCGGCCCAGTTCTCGGCCGTCTTGTGGAGCTTCTGTCTTCTCGCGAGCAGCTCCGACTCAACTTCCATCAGCGGCACGAGTGAGACGTTAAACGGACAGGTCTGGTCCAGTCCTTTGGCCGTGAACGAGCCTGGGTAGTACCACGCTGGCCTCGCTTTCGTACGGTACATCGTTCGCTCAGTCTCGGCCGCCCACGCGAGAATACTGTCGCTGTTCATGTACAGCGGCCTTGGCTCGAGCCCCCGCGTCGCTGGCTCTGGGAAGTAGTGTAATGCGTCTCCACACATCACCGAGTTACCGTCGCCCTGGTCCGAGACGACGTTAAGACCGATGGTGCCGACGGCGTGGTCGGAAAACTCGTAGGCGGTCTCCGCTAACTCACAGGCCAGGAAGTAGTACTCCTTGTCCCCGTACGACGGCGGGGCGGGCAGGCCGTTTAGAGCCACGAACGACGCGAGGATCGCCGTGGCGCGTGGCTGCCGTGGCTTGTTCCACAGCACGAGCGACGAGTCCATTTGGTGGCCTGCGCGCAGAGTCCACGAGTGGCTCTTGAGCAGGAACTCGCTGGGCTGGAAGGAGAACCGCAGAGGCGAGAGCCGCGTAAGGATGCTGGCGGCGCGAGGGATGCGGTCCATTTTACGGTACGGCGACACGTCGAACGTCGTGAGGAAGTCGTGGATCGCGGCGTACTGGTCCTGTCCGTCTTGGACTCGCTTGGCCAGGTAGTGGCGTTCATAGCTGATGCGGTCGTGGAAGAACAGCGTGCCGCTGTTCGTGTACTTGGGCGTGGTCCACAGTTCCATCGGGTTCTGGAAGAACAGCGTGTCGGCATCCAGCAGCATGACCTCCTGGAACCGCGAGAGCACGAGCGCTAGCACTTTGATGTTGAAGCCGCGGAACCGCGTGTGGCAGTTGGCCAAGTCCTCACAGAACAGCGGCTCGCCCGTCGCCACGTCCACTTTGGTCAACGCCAACACGCACACGTCGTACACACGCACAAGGCGGTCGTGCTGAACGAGCTGCTCGTACAGCGCGGCGTCCAGGTCGCCGCAGTGAGGCACTTCAATGGGCAGATCCACGCCCATGCCTCTCAACTCCAGGATGAGCGAGACGCCTAGCGTCGCGATGTCGTCGAAAAGCGGCAGCACAATGCCGCGTGGGGACGGACTGTCGCTCGCAGCACGAGCCAGACTCAACGCGAACTGCGCCTGTTGTTCCACGCCTGCTGCGGTGTCCTGGAAGCGGCGGTCTCGCAGCGAAGATGTGGACGGGGACGCCTCGGAGACGCGGCGGAAGAACGCCACGTTCACGCCCAGCACCACGAGACTCAGCACCAGCAGTATGAACATCCATCGCGCCATCGTGCTCGTGCCTCTACCTCCATGTGCCTTGCCGCTGCGCCGCAGTTGCCGCCGCCGCGCGTGCGTCAGCGCGTCCATTCTCGACGGGTAGACTTGGTGAGTTTGGGTTCTCCCTCCAACATGTGATTGGCTAAAATAATCGATTCTCAATTTCTATTGGTTGTAATTGTACAAATTTCGCCTCTCCATCATGACACGCAAGTCGCCTGCATGAGCTCCTCGTATCATACTGTATGCATCACTACTGGTCTCTGTGTGTTTGTCTGTTTGTTTGTATGCCTATGTGTGTGTGCGTGCATGGTTTTCTGCTGGGTCTCTGCAGGTCTCCTACTCGCCCACGCGGCGTTTCTTCACACGGTCAAAGTACTCCTTCACCGAGATGCCACGACGCCCGGCCTTGGCCTCCTGCGAGACCACGGGCTTGCCCTGCTTCTCCTTCACGATCTCGTTCGCGGCCCGCAGCGTGATCCACGTACCATCGTCATCCTGGATACGGACCGTCGAGTTTGCGATCTCCGTCGCACTCGTGGGCACCGCCCCGACAAACTCGACCTTGGCGTCCCGCTCGCCGGCCTGGGCCTCGAAACGCTTGGTCTCCTTGTCGCGGCGTTCGCGGTCTTTCGCCAGCAGCTTCTCAATGTCGATCTCCACGCCGCCGTTTTCCAGCTCCTTACCGCCGTTCACGCTCTTGCTCTTGACCAAATCATCGGGCAACGCCTCGATCTCGTGCAGTTTGTTGAGCGTGAGGATGCGGCCGTCCTCCATCTGCACGAGACGGCCCTCGGCCAAGTTCTTTTCGATCTTGTCACGCGACAAGTACATCTTCTTGGCGTTGGCTCGGATGAACTGCAGCTTTTCAGCGCCAGACATGCGGTCACGCATCGCATCGTTGAGCTCCTGGGCCTGGAGATCGTTCTTCATGTTGATCTCGCGGTTCTTCTGGTTGATCGCATTGATCCGCAGCACGTCGTCGCTCTTGTCATTCAGACGACGCTCGTGCTTTTCCATGAGACGCTGCATGTCGGCCTCCAGCTTGACGGCCTTGTCAAAGTTCTTCATGTCCTGCGCAGCCTTCAGGTCGCGTTCCAGACGCACACGCTGCGCGGCCAGCGACACGGTCGTCGTGCCGGTCTCTTTCTTTCGACGCACCATCTCCGTGACCTCGGCGTCCGAGTACTGGTACTTGGAGATCATCTTCTTCTTCTCGGTCACGAGACGCTTGGCCTCAGCGTACATCGGCAGCTTGAGTCGCTCCTTGTTCAGCGTCGCGCGCCACACGAGAAACTCCTTCTCGGTCAGCGAATGGCTCGAAATGCCCGAGATCTTCCACTCCAGACGGCTCTTGCCAAACGCACACACGAGTCCCTTCTGGGTCTGCTCGCCACAGAACGGGTACGCACGCGACATCTTCGTGATGCCCACGACCTCGCAGAAGCGGTAGACCATCTTGCCTTCGTGTGGCGCGATCGGCAGACGCACGTACACGCCCTTGACGAGCTTGTCGAAGAACGGCTCGAAAAAGTACTTTTCAAAGAACGTGCGCTTCTTGAGCAGGTAGTGGTTGGCCTGCGACCACGTCACGGGCACCATCTCCTCGGGTTTGAGCTCGGGCTCTTCGTCCAGCTTGGGGCCTTCGAGCGACATGAGCAGCGCCGACTTGATCTGCTTCTCACCGGCGCCGTCCTTGTCGTCGTGGTCGTGCTTGCTCTTCTTACGGCGGCTGCTGCTATCGTCACTGTAGTCGTCTTCCTCCTCCTCGCTGTCACTGCGGTTGCGGCTGCGGCCTGAACGACGCTGCAGGTCCTGACGCTTGCGGCGGCGCTCAGCGAGCTCGTGGTTCGAGCCGCCGTTGCCGTCGCTGTCGCTACCGTCGCCCAGACGATCACTGAGCATCGACCGCGCCTTGTCACTGCTGACTTTCGACTTGGTGCTCTTGAGGCTCGCAAGCGCCTCCTTGCGGCGGTCGCTCTCGCGGTTGCGGCCACCACGACGCGCAGGCGCGGCCTCCTCTTCGTCCTCTTCTTCTCCTTCTTCGACGTCTTCGTTCTTGGAAGCCGCGAGCTTCTTCTTGAGCTCCTTCTCCTTGTTCTTCTGCTCTTGGGCCTCGTACTTTTCCAGCAGACGCTGCTCCTTCTCGACCTCCGTGAGCCCCTTGAGCTCCTCGCTCCCCTCTTCGTCGTTCTCGTCCTCATCATCCACCTGGAGACGCACCGTCTTGGCGCGCTGCTTACCCCGCGCTGGCTTGCCGCCTTCGTCTTCATCGTCGGCGTCCGCCTCCTTCTCGCTCTTGACCTGCTTGCCCAGCGCCGCCTTGTCCACCGTCTTCTTGCGGCTCTTGGTTGGCGTGTCCTTCTTGCCAGCCGCCGTCTTTCCGCGTGCAGCCTTTTTGTCCTTCTTCGCAGCCGCCGCCGCTGGCTTCGTCTTCTTGCGCTTCTTCACCGAGCCATTCGAACGGTCCGATCCACTGCCCGAGCCGCTTCCTGATCCACTGCCGGATCCAGAGTCCGATCCAGAGCCGCTACCCGAGCCGCTTCCGGATCCAGAGCCCGAGTCCGATCCAGAGCCCGAGCCTGAGCCAGAGCCGCTGCCCGAGTCGGACTCGGAGCCACTGCCCGAGCCAGAACCACTGCCCGAGTCCGAGCCGCTGCCCGAGCCAGAGCCCGAGCGAGACGACGCCGAGCCGGCCGACGAGTTGCCACCGTCGCTCTCGTCGCTCTCTGCGATCACGCGCGTCTTCTTCTTGGCGCCAGGCATGATAGTCGTCTCGTAGAGGAGTTGCTACGCTACGTACGCTGGCTTGGTGACGGGGACGGCGAGTGCTTTTTCCCACTTTGGCTCGGCTCGGCCAACCCCCACGCAAAACGACTATCTCACCTTGTATTGCAACCAACTGAATATCTCACCTTGTTTTGGATATTTGGGAACGGAAAAATCGAAACTGAATTGGAGAGTGCGATTCATTTTTGAGTTGTTTTGCCGCCCATATTCGTTTCATACACAAGGAGTCGGGCGGGTCACATTGGCCTGCAGTTGAAGCTGCTGGATCGCTGGCTCATTAGCGGCTGGCTACGTGACGCCGCGTGCGAGGATACGCGACAGAGACACTAGTATGAGCAAGCTGCGGTTCACGGTGCTGGCGTGCTCTGGTGAAGACTCGGCGTTTCCAGCGCGAGAGCTGAACGAGCACGCGAGCCAGAGCAAGGGTTTCCTCACGCCCCGCAACTGCGAGTATCCACAGGAGCTCGTGCTGAAGCTGGCTGACGGCCTCAGCCGCCTCACGCAAGTGCAGTTGCTGTCGCATCAGACCCACATCGCCACCAAGATTGAGCTCTTCCTCAGCAAGAGCGCGAGTCTGCAGGACGCCGTCTACCAACGTCTCGGGTATGATGATCTTGGCTTTATAGATGTTTCGTTGGATTCTGTTGGATCTGGCACTAAAAGTTGGCGTTTTCGCCAACAAAAATGGTGGGTTACTCACGTGTTTATGTTGGTGTTACGATAGGTACCTCACACTCAAGTCCAATGTCGAGAGTAACTACATGGCCCGAGAGCTCAAGACCGTCCACATTGACAACGAAGCCACGCTCGTCAAGCTCGTGCTGCACCAGTGTTACATCAATGAGCGTAACCTCTACAGTCAAGTGGGTGTCATGGCCGTGAATCTGTGTGGAGAGCCCCTGGAAGGAGCGGGTGGGTTACGCAGCAGTATCAGTGGGGAGCTCCCCAACCAGTCGTCGTCAGGCGAGCCACTCGCACGGTCTATCGCTAAACCCGCGGCGTCTCAGCCAAGCAGTCGACCGACGGACGATCTGGCTTTTGACTTGAGATTCGACGCCAAGACGGCTGAGCGGATCCGTGAGATCCAGATCGCCAAGGACAAGGCGGTCGCGGCGGAGGACTACGATCTGGCCAAGAGACTCAAGAGGCAGGAGGAGCAGCTCAAGAGCATTGGCCTGCAGCTCGCCAGGCTCGACGCCCAGAAGCGAGAGGCTGTAGCCAATGAGGACTATGACCTGGCCAAGCGGATCAAGGACGAGATCGCGTCGCTCGAGGCGTCAGTGGGAGCCAACGAACCAGGAGCTGCAGCGCCGTCGCCAACGTACCAGATGAACGGATCAGGCAGCCGCAGTTCGGTGGCGACGTCGCGAAGCCAAGTGCTGCCTCGTGCTGGAGCAGCCGCGATCATGGGTACGAAGGGAGTCGCGAACTCGCCGACGTCGTCGAGTTTCTCGCCTCGTGACATGTATCCATCGCCAACAGAGGACCGACCGCTGCCCAAGCGAGCCAACGCGCCATCGTTCAACGAAGACAGCCCCATCGCTGCTAAGCCGCGACGGAATTTCGCACCAAAATCGAACAGCGGATACGAAGACGAAGACGAGAATGGTGGTGACGATCCAGCAAGAAGTCCAATCAACGACGGTGGCGCTGCGAATGCCCATTTCCGAGGTATCCCGGACGCGGAGAACCTGCCTGATCCAGAAGAGCTGCCGGACGCACTAGCGAAAGAAAACGACGAACTCATCCGCGTGATTGGACTCTTTCTCGTCAAGTGCTTTTACAGCAACCTGTGGAACCACCGCGACGTAGCGATCCGGAAAGTCGCGATGGAGCTGGATAAGTACCCGCAGGACCCGACGACAGTCACACGTGTGTGCGCGCAACTCGTGCAGAGTGGTGCGGGCGATCGTATCGCACAGGTCTCGCTGTCTGCATTCCGGTTACTCGAGCGCCTGCTCAGTTTCGGTGCCAAGATCCGACGCGAAGATATGTGCGGGATCGTACGTTTCGAGGCGCTTGTGCATGGTGGTGAGGCTGTATGGTTTGTTGTTGACTTGCTTCTATGTGTCTGTTGTAGCTCTCGAACACGGCAACGCAGCTAGTGAACAAGCTCGGCGAGCCGCAGGCTAAAGTACGCGATGAAGCCTTGGCGATGGTGGTTCGCCTCGCGTCCGCCAAGAACGTCGGCGTCGCGTTTGCGATGGCTCACTTGACCAAGCGATCGAAGAAGCCGCTGGGCATCAAGTTTCTGCACGGACGACTGCTCATGATCAAAGAACTCGTGGACAAGTTTGAGCTTCAGGATGACTCGGACCACTCTCTCGAGGGTATCATGAGCTTTTTGGAGGACACCAACAGCTTCGGCCACCAGGCGAAAGAAGTCCGTGAAGTGGCCAAGGAGATCACGGTGGCTTTCTATCTGGTACGTCTCGCTTGTCGGCCTCAATTGTGAGAATCGTGTGTGCTAATTAGGATTGACATGGTGTTGTACAGCTCATCGGTCCAGACGTTGAAGGCTTCTTGAAGTCGTTGCGGCCGAAGCAAATGGAAGAGTACCAGCAAGCGTTTGAAGAAGCAGAGACCGCGAAAGCAGCTCAGTTAAAAAGCAGAGCCCAACCAACAAAGGACGCTGGAGGACGAGGCGGCGGTGGAGGAGGAGGAGGTGCACGGCAGTCGCGTGCTCCTCCACCGCAGTCGAATGCCCGCAACGCCGAGTACGACGACGACGCGGAGGACGATGACAACGAGTCAGTGGACGAGTACACGTGTCCATTCTGCGGCATCGTCGACGATAAGTTCGACTCGGATCGCCTGGACCAGCACTTCTGGGCCGAGTGCCGCATGCTCACGCCGTGCAAGATGTGCGGCCAAGTGATCGAGATCTCTGGCCTGAACGAACATTTGCTGGTCGAGTGCGAGCTCAAGAAAAACCACAAGGAGTGTCCACGGTGTGGCGAAGCCATCACGACCAAGTACTTCGACAAGCACGTGGGTCTGCGCGACTGTCCGCCTCGGCCAAACCCAAAGCAGGCAAACCGCTGTCCGCTGTGCCATGAAGACGTGGCGCCGGGCAAGAAAGGGTGGAAGCTACATTTACTAGAGGACGCGTGTCCGAATAATCCACGCTCGCAATAAGGTATGATGATGGTACGCTACTTTCTATCTTCAAACTGGCGTGGTTATGACTGGGGGTGATGGTAACGTTCACACGGTGATCGTGTACGCGGAGTCGTCTTCTTCTTCCGGCTCGGTCTCGGTCTCTTCGTCGCCGTCTTCTTCGCCACGCTGCGTCTTGATCTCCACCGCCGTCGCAGTCAACTGGATGCTCATGATCCCACGACCAACAAAGCGAAGCACCGTCTTGCCATCGAACTGTACGGGCTCCTCGCGGCAACGCGTCTCCACGCCGCTCTCCGAGACGCCACGCAGCGTCCACTTGCACTGCACGACGACGGTCTTCTTGTCTCGACTGGTCTCTTCGCGGAGCTCGTCGATCGTGAGCTGCGGGTTCATCACATCGCTCGTGATGTGGTGCCACTGCTTCATCATGGAGCCTGTCAGCGCACGCGTGGGCCAGCCGAGGCTCGTACGCTCACTCGCTGGCGCACGCTGCTTGGCCGTCATGTAGTCGTCGTCCAGCAGCGCGTAGTGGAGACTCTTGGTGAGAAACCCACGCACAGGGTTCGTCGAGGAAGCCGCCTTCGCTCCTGCGCGCGTGAGCTCGTCGCGAAGATCGAGAAGCTCGACCTGACGCTCTTCGCGGCGCTGCACGAGAAGCGACTGTCCGAGACGCTCAAGCTTGCGCTTGAGCCGCGCCTTGCGGCAGGAAAGGCGGTTGCGCTCACGGCGCTGCGTCTGCTTGTCGTCCTCCGTGGACGCGTCGCTGCTCGCAGTCGTTTGAGGCGACGTTGGAAGAGGAGACGCCGTGGAGATCGCGGTGAGCAACGCGGAGAACGACGAGTCCATGTCGGCTACAACAGCGTGGACTTCTTCATGTTGCTGCAGCGCATTCTCGGCGACGGACGTCGCGGCGATGAGGTGGAAGAGCGACAGCGACGGACGCGCGTAGCCTGTGCGTGCGGTCGGCATCTCCATGGTCACTGTGGTGATGGAGTTGTGGCTTGGAGACTGGAGTGGAGTGGAGAGGAGAAGTGTTGGGCTGTTGGTGTGTTTTGGAGCCAAAGTGGGTTCGTCTGGGTCAGGAAAGTACGTCAGCAGGAAGGAAAAGGAAGAACAAACGGAAAGAAAATCGAGACGACGAACGATATGATAGGGATACCGTATCTACTGGTAGATAGGGATGGATGAAGACAGGCAACATGGACGATTGAAGATGAAGGAAGCGTCCATCCGTGGATCGTAGATCGTAGATCATAGATCTATGCCCGTCAGAGGTTCATCAATGCGAGAAGCGGCGCCGTACATGAAGGACCGTCAACAACAACGAGAAAGTACACCACGACCAGTGTGGTTAGTCTAAAAGAGAACATCCAACAACACCCAGTGTCCTACCGCGCGGACAGCGAGACCCTGCGGTTGACACACGCGGTGGGTGGCGTCGGAATCAGCATCAGCGATGGCGGCGACACGGAGAGAGTCCTACGGAGACGCCTGCGACAACCGCTTCATGTGAGAAGATCAGTTGAGTTCATTTTCCATTCGTAAATCTCACTACACCAGCCGTCGATTCCTCGCGCAAGTGGGTGCGACTGACAATCTAGATGGCAAATACTACCACATATCAGTGTATTAGGCTGCATAAATACAGTAGAAGCTGATCCAATGCACTGTTTTAACAATGAATCTCTGTGTTGGCTTGTCAAACCGCATACTATCGAAGGGTTCACTTTCCACAGGTTGGACCGGTGACGGTGACTGGCCAGCTGGCAAAGTCGGATCACGGCCACATCCCTTTGTGCGAGGAGCTCCCACATTTCCTCACTGCTGAAGCGTCCCTCGTCATTCACATCCCCCGCCACCACACCAATATGCGCCGTCGAATGCAGTCATTCCTGCGGCCGCTGCTGGGCTCAGGCCGCGCGGACGGCCACGGCCACGGCGCCAGCCCACGCAGCGGCTCGCGGCTGCTGCTGCTGGCCATGGGCTCCATCCTGGCGCTCGCGCTCGTGTCCACCGTGATGCTCACCAGGTCCATCTCCATGCGCGGCGCCGCGCTGCGAGGACCCGTGGTCATGCTGTCGTCCACGACCTCCACGCCAACGACTCAGCCACAGCCAGAGACTCAACCTCAGGCTCAGGCTCAGGCTGAGCCGCTGGTGTCCACGAGTCCACCGCCGCCGCCAGCGACGCCGCGAGAGCCGCAGACCAAGAGTCCGCAGGAACTGCGAACTGAGGCCGAGAAGAAGCTCGCTTCCCAACGCGCACGAGTCACCACGGTGGCCGACAGCCTCACGCGGCTCTCCCAGCAGACGACGCAGCCGCGGGGCATCGTGCTGCCGCTGTTTGACCGCATCGCGACGCTCGGCATCTCGTTGATTCTCGAGCTGCGCGACATGGGCATCGACACGCCGATCGAAGTGCCGCACTGCGGAGACCTCCACGAGCAGCTCCGCAAGAAGCTCCAGGAGCAGGACGCCAACGTGCGCGTGTACGACGTGTGTCTCGAGGCCTCGGCGTACACGGTTCGCCGCAATTCCGACCACAAGCTCTTCTGCCGCGACGTCGACGACTGCCACAGACGGTTCCGAGGCTTCGATATCAAGATCATCGCGCTGCTGCTCTCGCGATTCGAAGAGGTCATGATGATGGACGCCGATACGCTGTTCTTCCAGAACCCCATGAGCGTGTGGAACACCAAGAAGTACGCCACCACGGGCACGCTATTCTTCCACGACCGCATGAGCTGCGATAAGGAGTTCCTCGCATTACCGCGTCCTCAACGCCAAGGCATTACGGAGCTGGAAGAGTACCTGAGCGATTTTGACGCCGAGCCGTTCAATCACCTGCCGACCGTGGACAGACCGCCAGTGGATCCACTCAAGACCGTAGCTCGCAAGCCCTTTGTGGCGTACACGCCCAGCGAGTTTCTGAGCACGAGCCACTCGTGGAACCGCCGCACTGGCCACCAGGCCGACTCGTCGTTGATGCTGTGGAACAAGAAACGCCAGGCCCGTGCAACTGCGATCCTCGGCTCGTTCATCGCCCACGGCGGTCTCCGACGTCCTCCGTCGTACGGTGACAAGGAGTTTTACTGGATCGCGAGTGAACTGGCAGGCGCATCGTACGCGTTCTCCGACTATGGAACCGGTGCCGTTGGCACGGACGTGCGGCAGCCAGAGACCCGCGGCCAGTCGGTCTTGTGTGGGGACGCACTGCACTACGTGCCGGAGGACACCGGCGCGAGTGACCCGTCGACGCTGTACATTAACAGCGACCACATCCTCGACTTCCGCGCCACCGACGACCTGTTCCGAACCCGCGCGCGGCCGGCGTCGCTGTATCCTGGGCCGATTGAGGCGCGTGGGCTGGCGCAAGAGTGTCCGTTTGACGTGGTCGTGGAGCGGCTCACGCCCGTCGAGAAGGAGCTGCTCACGCGGCGCCAGAAGTTCCACGACGGCGCCATGAGCTGGCTGCCCAGCGGAGAGCAAGCGGCGTTCAAACCGAAGAAAGAGTAAAACTATTGTGAAAATACATAGATGGATGCGTGGTGGTCAAGGTCCGCTGGAGGACCAAGGTCTCACTTATAAAGTGAGAGTGTGGGTTGGTGGACGTACTGGAACGCTAGACGCAGGGATACTGTACCGGCGAAACGGATTGTGGTCTCAAGGTTTCGACTTCGCATGAAGACCCTGAGCACAGGCCGGGGCTCAGGCGTCATCGGTTTGTCTTGTGAAGTGACGTTGGTTGTCCAATCTCGGTGGCCTTCATCCGCCTTCACCATTCCAGGTGCGAAGTTTGCACCTGGAATGAGGCTTGGACGTGTTCATTGCTTGTTTCAGTGCATTTGATTATGTTAGTCCAATGTACTGAAATATGAGTGATGCCGATGCCGAGAAACTCACAAAGTTTGACCGGCATCGCACACGAGCTGGAACTCGACAGCCCCTGCAACTGACGACAGAATAGGATAGAGCTTGTACACGTCATTTTTGGTTCATTCATTGGCTCAGGTTTGTAGCTGGTGGGGTGGGGTTTGGCTGGGTTTCTATGGTGATCAGGAGGCCTCGGCCTCGCTTTTCCACTTCTTGCGGAGCTTGAGCGCGGCCTGGACGACCTGCTCGTTGCTCGACTTGCGCAGCTTGGACACCATGACGCCGATCTTGGACTCGATGATCTCCTGCGTCGTCAGCGACAGCTTGATCAGCTTGTTCAGCACGCCCAGCTTGGCCTCCTCCGACTCCTTGTCCGACTCGAGGATCTCGTTCAGCTTCTCCAGCTTCTTCACTGTAACCACAGCAGCAGCAGCGTCAGCATTGCTGAGATCAGCACCAGCCTTTGGCTGCTTAGACGACGTACGGTTGCTGGGCTGCTTGCCCTTCTCCGCGAGCTGCATCCACGCGTTGCGCAGGTTCTTGGCGGCGATCGACACCTTGTCATTGCTGATACCATCACACACACACCATAGTCAGCACTCTACCGTCTCAAAAAAGATCAATCAGCAAAAACGTACGCGTGCTGTCGGAGGTCAGCGACCACGCGCGCGATGCCCGTAGACTTCAAGTGGGACATCTCCAGCGACATCTACATACCTCAAGGCCACTCAGGTCAGATACGACAAGCCTAGCAGATCAAATAAAGGAGACCGCGCATACCTCGTGGAGTTCCATGATCGTTGCCAGCAGCTCGTCGTGGGACGTCCCGGCGTTCGCGAGCTTCTCCTTAAGCAGCACAATGTCCTTCTCCTCCACGGGCTTTGGTGGTGGGATCACGTCCTCGACGTCCCACTGCGACGCCAACTCGCCAACGGCAGTCGATACGCTTCGCTTGCGGTGGACACGCAGCTCCACGAGCTTCGGCAGCAGCCCCGACTCACTCAGCTGCTCCTTGGTCACGTCCGCTAGCGTCTTGAGCGGTTTGAGGATGTCCAGGATCTTGCGCTCGTCGTCCATCGCCACCGTCACCAGCTCCGTCACCGTCTCCTGCAACTGCTCGGCCGTGAGCTCCTCCTGCGTCGGCTGCGGCTCGCTGACTTCCTCCTCCTTCTTCACAGGCTCCTCCACAACAGGGGACTCGGCCTTCTCCACCGTCTCGGCCTTGACAGGCTCCGGCGCTGGCTCGTCCTTGACAGGCTCCTCGCTCTCCGCGTCCTTCATCTCCACGTCTTCACTCGCCGTCGCAGGCTCCTCCTTCTTCACAGCCTCCACGGTCTTCGCCTCCCCTGCAGCAGCAGCTGAAGCCTCAGCAGGCGCGTCCTCCTCCTCGTCGATCACACGCGCCACGACGGCCTTGATCGTATCGCGGTACTGCTTCAGGTCACGCTTGAGCCGCTCTTCCAGCACCTTGCGCAGCATCTTGGTCGTGAGCTCCTCGTACTGCGCGTTGCTCAGCACCCAGCGAATCTCTCGCTCCAGCACCACCGCCATATCCTCCTCGTCACTCTCCGTAGTACTAGCAGCAGCAGCAGCAGCAGCCTTGACGTCTGTACTCTTCTCCTTCTTGGCCTGCTTGGCCGCTGAACCGTTAGACGCTGACGCTGACGCTGACGCTGACGCTGGCGCCTCGTCATTCAGCGAGCCGCTCGACCGCTGACGCTTGAGCTTCGTCGGGGTCTCCTCCGTTGCTGGTTTCTTTTCCTTTTCTTTCTTTTCTTTTTTCTCCTTGGGCACCGCGGCCTTCTTCTCCTTGGGCGGCTTCTTTTCCTTTTCCTTTTTTTCTTTCTTGGGCTTAAGTTCCTTCTTTTCCTTCTCCTTCTTCTCCTTTTTAGACGCCGCCGCCTTCTTCTTAGTCGCCTTCTTCTTCTTCGCGCCGCCTTCGTCGTCGTCCTCATCCTCTGCGTCTTCCTCTGCGTCCTCCTCCTCGTCCGCTCCTCCGTCGGCGTCATCCTCTTCCTCCTCCTCTCCTCCGTCGTTCTCCTCTTCCTCTGGTCTTTCAATCGGCGGAGGAGGTTCCAGCGTCGGGTCTAAATCAGACGGGACCATGTGCGGCGGAAGACGGATATCCTCTGGCTGCGAAAGATAGTCCTCGACCTCCTGGATCGCGAACTTGAGCTCGTCGCCCACGGGGCCCTTCTTCATGAGGTGCTTCGGGTGGCCCTTCAGGTACATTTCCTTCTCGCTGCACTCCCACGGCTTCAGAATGCCCTTGTTCAGCTTCACAAGCGAGCTATAAAATAAGATAGACCACGTCAGCGTGATAGTCCGTAGCAACTAACCCCAGTCAATCAGCCACATGACGACTAAGACGTACAAGTCATGCGAGCCGAAGTAATAGACCAGCGCATAGTCCTTCTTGAAGTCCTTGGCCTTCTTGAGGATGCGCTTGTGGCCATCGCCTATAGCCAACACCACACAAGACAGCGTTAGTCTCATATTACCCCCGAGTCTATCGTAGCAGATAGACTGCACGAGCGCGGCGAGCGACTAACGTACCCAGCTGATAGAGACTCGGCCGCAGCTTGAACTGGTCGCAGATGTACACGGGCCACCATGGGTAGCCCTCCAGAATGTACCAGCCAACGGTGTTGGCGTGCTCCAGCGTCGGTGACGCCATCTCTACGACTTCCTCCTGGTTTATCTTGTGATGATAGACCCACACGAAGAGGACCGTCAGAATGGGCGGTCGGTCGATGAGGCCGGTCGTCAGGTCTAACGCGAAAGCGCGGGAGCAGACCGCGTTTGCCGCCAGAACAAGATGGAATGTGTTCGATAGCGTTCCTAACTGGAACTGTACTGCGGTACCAGCGTTACATGATATCATTCAACTATGCGAATAAAGAGGGTGAGCTTTTGAGCCACGAGATGGCTACACCTGGCCTTTCCTTTCCTCAGGCAACACGGATTGGTGGGAGGGATGGATGGAGGTGAACATGATGGTGTTGTGGCGAGTACGTAGCTGTATTATGATGATAAGACAAGATGACAAAGTGTAGGGGGGTTCTTCTAGTGTTTGCTGGCAGCAGCCTTGGCCTTCTTGCCCTTCTTCTGACTTGCTGCTGGCTGTGTGGACTGCTTGGCCTCCTGCTTTTTGGCCTCGTCGATCTGCGCCTTCTTGGCCTCGAGCGCCTCGATCTTGTCCGACTTCTTGCCCAGACCGTACTGCATGCGGTCGTACAGACGACGCGCCTTCTTCGACATCATGTTGACCGCCATCTCGTGGAGCTCGGCGTCCTCCTCGACCTTCTTCTCCTTCTTCGACTTCTTCGAGGACGACGTCTCCGCTGGCGCCGACGCCTTGCGCTTGGAGGCCTTTGGCTTCTCCTCGTCTTCGTCGTCTTCGTCGATCTCCTCTTCGTCCTCCTCGTCGCTGTCGGCGTCCGAGTTGGCGACGGCCGCGGCCTTGGCGTCGCGCTCGGCCTTGATGCCAGCGGCGTACGCCTCCTCCTCGTCCTCCTCATCTTCGGCCTCCATGTCGACGTCGGCACCTTCCTCGCCGATGTCGCGCATCACCTGCGCCGCCGACTTGAGCTTGTTGAGCTGCTTGCGGTACTCTGGCGTGTAGCCCTCTGCCGCGTCGTCCACGAACGGCGACAAGTGCGGCGGCAGGTCCGCGCCTGGCGTGTAGCGTGCGATCGGCAGCAGGATGCCGTTGTTCACGCTGTCGAACACCCACTGCGGCTGCACGTACTCGCGGTTGAAGTAGCGGTGGCCCTGGTGCGGACGGTCCATCAGGTGGTGCGTCACGCGGTCGCTGTTCTCCGTGTACGGCGAGCCTTCGCCGTCCCAGCCGATCTGCGCGCCGTGCGAGCGCAGCACGAACTCGAGCGGCGCCGCGGGCACTTCACGCGACAGGAAGAAGAACAGTCCGCTGAACAGACTCTTCTCGCTGGCCTCCTTGCGCAGCTCGTTGTGGATCTGCTGCGCGAGCTTGTTGGACGCGAACGCGGCCTCAAGCGGCTCGCTCATCTCGCCGTAGCGAGACGCCTCCTCCTCGTCTTCATCGTCCGGGCCGTTGTTCACCTTGAGCGTCTTGGCCAGCGTCTTGATACGCTTCTCCGACTCCTTCTGCTGTTTGGTGACCTCTGGCTTGTCCTCCTCCGTGGTCTCGTCGTCCGAGGCCTCGACATCGTCCTCTGGCTTCTCCTTGAGACGCTCAAGCTCGATGGTCGCGAGCTGCGCACCGGCCTCATCCAGCTTGAGGTTGATCTTCGGTGGGTACGCGATGCCCAGCTCCGTGTAGAGCTGGTAGTTGACGAACTTGAGCAGCACCTGGTAGAACTCGAGGAACGTGAGCATGACGCGGAAGTCCACGCGCTCGTCGGCCGTCGGGGTGAACTGGTGCGGCACGAGCCACGTGATGTTCTGGCCGTGGACGTTGGCCTGGTAGTACAGACCCTTGATGCTCACAAACACCTTGGTCAGCGAGCCGCTGGCCACGACGTAGTTCTGCCACTCACGCACGAGCTTGAGACAGTTCTCCGTGACCTGCGCGTCGACGCCCTTGCCCACAGGCATAGCAGCGAACAGGTGCGCGAGACACAGCGCGTCGTCCAGGTCTCCCAGCGCGTCCATGAAGCGCGGGTAGCGCTCCTTGATGATGTGGTCCAGCGAGTACTCTGGACGGTGCTCGTGGATGCGCTTGGCGTCGTCGTACTTCTTCTTGCCCATGGCCTTCTTGACCTTCTTCATGAAGGTCTTGAACTCGCGGAACTTTTCCAGCACCGGCTCGTGGGCCAGGAACATGACATCCTTGAGGTAGTAGTACGTCTTGTCCTTGCCCTTGACCTTTTTCTTCGGGTCGCGCGGGTACACGCCCTTGAGGATACACAGCCGACGGAAGTCCTTGAGCGTGATCTGGAGCTTGCGCAGCGCCTGACTGCGCGTGATGTAGTTGGCGGCCGAGCCCTTCATGCCCTTGCGCTGCTCCGTGCCGAACTTGGCGCGACGGCGCGTCGAGCCCATGGCATCGGTGACCTTGGCCTTGATGGACTTGAGCTTCTTCTTTCCCTTGACGCGCTTGGTCGGCATGATGTCCTCGAGGGCGGTGGTGCTTAGCGTCGGCTTGCGTGTAAGACGTCGGTCGTCTTACGGAGCTGCTCGCTAATGCCTTGAAACGTTGCGGCTTCTCCGGTTCCCAATCAATGGCGTTCACCAATCAATCCACGGCTTCTACCATTGGTCAAAATTAGTCTCTTGTCACCCTTTAATTGGTTGAAAATAGGGAGGATGTAGTTGAAGGGGGTCAAAGGAGGTTAACGGTAGTTACGCGAAAGAGAATTACGGACAAATAGGTCGTTGGCGTTCTTAACATCCGTTGACTCCCTTTGGTGGTGTGTCCAATCAAACTTGGCACCTACATCAAAGTTACCTTTCACATCGACAACATGGTGGGCAAGAAGCGCAAGGCGACGGGCGGCGGCGCGCATGCCAAGGCCAAGAAGAAGAACAAGAAGGCCGTGCGTGAGGCAGCGCATGCGGCAGCAGCAGCGCAGGAGGATGTGCCATCGGATGTCGAAATGACGGAGGAAAACGCGTCGGAATTGGCTTCAAACGACGCCGCCAACGAAAGCACTCCAAAGGAGGAGGAATCGCTGATTTCCGACGAATTGCGTGCGGAATTGGGCTTTGTAGAGGGCGATATCATGGTGCTGAGTGGCAGCAAGAAGAAGAAGAAGAGCGGCGAGAAGAAAGAGCCCGTGATCACGCAGGAGGAGCTCCAGGAAGTGGCGAAAATGAGCAAATCCAAGCGCAAGAAGATGGAGGCGCTGGCGGCGCGCAAGATCAAAGAGGCGCGACGCGAGACGCTGTACAAGTCGCTGGAGAACACGGGTCTATCGCAGAAGCAGCTCGATCTGATGCACACGACGTCGCGGTTGGGCCACAAGGAGACGCTGCGCGAGCGGCTCAAGCGGTCTATGAACAGGCAAAAGGCCGGGTTGGACCTGAGCGAAGGCGAGAAGCAGGAGCTGTACCAGATTAAGGACGGCGAAGAGGAGCTGGCGGAGGACGCAGCGGAGGAGGGGAGCGGAGACGAGGAGGAGGAAGACGAGGAGGAGGTCGTGAAGACGGTGGAGAAGCCGAAGAAGGGAAAGGCGGAGGAGACGAAGACCAAGTCTTCGTCGACTGTGACGGCCACTGCGACGACCAGCGCTACAGCTGCGGTGGATGCGAAGAAGAAAAAGAGGAAGATGAAGGCGCGTGTGGCGACGTCGATCGTGCCGATGATGGCGACGAGCGGAGCCTCCGCCAAGGAGGAGGAGACCAAGGACGAAGTCCCGGCTGCACCTGTTAAAACCGAAGCCAAGTCATCATCCACGCCTCGTGAGCTTCCCTCGAAGGCGGAGGAGCGCGAACTCCGATCCGCGGCGAGTGCTGAGCCAGCGGCGACGTCCCAAAACGCTGCGATGGCGAAGCTTGAGGCCCTGAAGAAGAAGAACGAAGAGCGTCGTCTCCAGCGTGAGCTCATCAAGGCCTCTGGTGGCGTCGTGGCGCCTGTGGCCGCTGAGGAGGAGGTGCCAGCCCACGACGCGTACGTGCCCAAGCCCATCGCACTCACGACCACAGCGGAGCTGCAGCAGATGAGCAAGACCCAGTCGCTGTCGTACAAGACGACGCTCGTCAAGCTCAAGCGCAAGCCAGCGATCCAACTGGCGCGTATGCAGCTGCCAGTGTGCAGCTCGGAGCAGGAGATCATGGAAGCCGTCACGCTCAACGACGTCGTCATTCTGTGCGGTGAAACGGGCAGTGGTAAGACCACGCAGGTGCCGCAGTTCCTGTACGAAGCTGGCTATGGCCACCCGGACGATCCTCTGCACTGTGGACGCATCGGTGTGACCCAGCCCCGTCGAGTGGCTGCCGTGTCGACGGCCAAGCGTGTCGCTGAGGAGCTCAACGTTGAGTTTGGAGCCGGTCCAAAGGGTCACGTCGGCTACCAGATCCGATACGACGCCGAGCACGTGGGCGAGAACACGCGCATCAAGTTCATGACCGACGGTATCCTGCTCAAGGAGATCCAGCAGGACTTCTTGCTGCGCCAGTACTCGATCCTGCTGCTGGATGAGGCCCACGAACGCAACGTGAACACGGATATTCTGATCGGTCTGCTCTCGCGCATCGCGCCGCTGCGTGCTCAGATGGCCAAGGAAGAGCAGGTCGCGTACCAAATGTTGAGCGACGACGAGAAGAAGGACGCGCCGCTGCCCATCACTCCGCTCAAGCTCGTGGTCATGTCGGCGACGCTGCGAGTGGAGGACTTCACGGAGAACAAGCGGTTGTTCCCGACGCCTCCGCCAGTGCTACGCGTTGAGGCGCGTCAGTACCCAGTGACTGTGCACTTCAACAAGCGTACGGAGCTGGACGACTACGTCAGCGAAGCCTACAAGAAGGTGGTCAAGATACACAAGAAGCTGCCGGAGGGAGGGATCCTCGTGTTCCTCACGGGTCAGCGTGAGATCTCGCAGCTCTGTCGCCAGCTCAAGCGCGTGTACGCCGAGGGCAAGAAGAAGAATCGTCGTACTGTTCCACAGCCACGCGACGGAGAGAGCGGTGAGTCTGAGCCGCATCCTATTGCGAAGCCCACGGGAGACGACCGTATTCTGCGCGAGCACGACGACATTGAAGAAGAGGCCGATCTGGAAGAAGCGCGCGTGTACGGAGGTGACGACGACGAGGCTGGCGGCAGCTACGAGCTGAACAGCGACCAGGAGCGTGACGATGACGAGAAGGACTCCGATGAAGAGATGGAGGACGAAGACGAGGACGAGGAGATGGCGCTGCCGTACATGCACGTGCTGCCTTTGTACTCGCTGCTGCCGAACGACGAGCAGATGAAGGTGTTTGACACGCCGCCAGAGAAGCACCGACTCGTCGTGGTCGCGACAAACGTGGCGGAGACGTCGCTGACGATTCCTGGTATCAAGTACGTCGTTGATGCTGGCCGCACCAAGGAGCGCGTGTTCGATCTGGCCAACGGCATCTCCACCTTCCAGGTGCAGTGGATCTCCAAGGCCAGTGCTGACCAGCGTGCCGGTCGTGCTGGTCGTACGGGCCCGGGCCACTGCTACCGTTTGTACTCGTCTGCCGTGTACGACACGGACTTTGCCAAGTTCTCGCCACCTGAGATCCTGTGTCAGCCCATTGAAGACCTGACGCTGCAGATGAAGGCCATGGGTATCCACAACATTCTGCAGTTCCCGTTCCCAACGCCACCTGAGCAGCAGGCGATCCGCAACGCGCTGACGACGCTCACGCATCTCGGTGCGATCACGGAGGGCGAGGAAGAAGCCATCACGCCACTGGGCCGCGTGCTCGTCAAGTTCCCAGTCGCGTCGCGTTTCGCGAAGATGCTTCTTCTGGCGAAGCAGCTGGGTGTGCTCGAGTACACCATCGCGATCGTCGCGGGTCTTTCAGGGCACACGCCGTTCATCAACGCGCTGGACCGCAAGGACAAGGAGCAGGACGAAGCCGAGGAAGCCAACGCGGTCGAAGACGAAGCTGGTGGTAAGAAGAAGCGCAAGGACGAAGAAGACGAGATGGAGAAGGAGTGGCGCGAGGCCGAGAAGCTGCGTCGCCACTCGCAGTGGGTCGACAACGAAAGCGACGTGCTGAGTCTGCTGCGGGCCGCGGGCGCCTACGCGTTTGCCGGCGCGAGTGCAGATTTCTGTGCCGAGAACCACCTCCACGAGAAGACGATGCAGAACATGCTCAAGCTTCGCCAGCAGCTCACGCGTATTGTGAACCAGCTCTACAGCGATGACGAGGACTTCGACACCATCGAGTTGTCGCCTCGCCTGCCGCCTCCAGACGCCACGACACAAGTGATCCTGCGACAGATCGTCGCCGCGGGTTTCCTGGACCAAGTGGCGAAGCGAGCGCCTGCCGGCTCCATCACCGAAGGCTCCAAGATCGAACGCAACTGTGCGTTCATCACAGCAAGTGGAAGTGTCAAGGAACCCGTGTACATCCACCCACACTCGCACGTATTCACGCCCGACGCGTCCAAGCTGCCAGCTTATGTTGTGTTCCAGAGCGTCCAGCGGACGTCGCGTGCGTACATGAAGAGCGTGACGGCCGTCGAGCCCGAGTGGCTGGCGTCCATCGGCCGCAGCACGCCGCTGTGCAAGTACTCGCTGCCGTTGGCTGAACCGGCGCCCAGCTACAACGCCGCCAAGGACGAGATCGAGTGCTTCGTCAAGGTCCACTACGGTGTCCACAAGTGGACGCTGCCGGTGGTCAAAGTGCCGTACCCAGAGCAGCCACGAGGAGACGACGAGGCCTCAGCGAAGGTTAACGAGGCCAAGGGTTTCGACATGGGCAGCCGCGCCAAGTGGTTCGCCAAGTTCCTGCTGGACGGAGCCGTTATTGCTGGCCTGCAGCCCTTCGCCCACTCGCTGAAAGAGCCGAGTTACATGCTGATTCGTAAGAAGTTCGACAAGAAGATCCAGTTGCTGGTAACCAAGCTGCAGACTGCGGGCGTGAGTTCCAAGGCCTCGCTCGTAGCCAAGTGGCGAAAGGGAGACAAGGCGTTTTTGCGAGCGGAGCTGGCGGCGTGGTACAATAACGAGCACCAGAAGCGGTTCATGAAGGCGTGGGCGGGTATCGTCCAGGCTGCGATCCAGCAAGCCGAGAACGACGAGAGCTCCAGCGAGGAAAGCGATGAGGAATAGATTTCCTGAAATGTTGATATTTGAACAATAGCAATCTGAATATTTGGGATTCTCATGCGATATATAGGATATGAGACTTGGTGTTGTGGACCGGCCACTCGTTCTCCCCATATTTTATGTTGTTTATATCAGTACTACATCGGCACCTCTCAGTACATTCGGGGAACACGGGAAGAACAGCTTGAGGAACGGTGCCGAGATGACGCTGACGACGTCCAGCTTGGACCAACGCTCCGGGTTCCAGAGTCCGGAAGGCAGATGAAGGGAGATGCGTCGAGAACAAATTTGGTCGGTCTATCGGATAGACTGCCGCACGTGCTTTGTTGTCTGCTTTCCAGTCCAAACTCCGCTTTCTCGGATTGCCTAATTAGACGCTTCCTATTCGAGCTGCTAAACCACGAGAATGAATCGAGACAAAGCCTGCATCCTGCATGTCTGAAGTGCTGAGCCGGACGGCATGCAGAGTCTCATGCCGTCCACATCCGGAAGGATACGAATTGACAGACTGCTGCCCGTCTGGCGCGTCTGAATTGTGTTGCTCTCTTCTCCGTGTTCTCGTTCGTGATGATCGCGCTGATCTGGTTCTCCACATAAAAAATGAGTTGGACGGTCAAGTCCTGGTCAAGGGGCAGCTGCTTCTTCTGCCGAATAATTTCAGGCTCTCTGTGAATTTGTTTTGGGTTGTTTCTGCCTCAGCAGACCAACTTTCCACACTGGGTCGCATTCGTTCGGTAAGGTCTAACTGCTGTTTTAGGTTCAACCTCGGCTGCATTTCCTTGGAACCGTCGCGGTGTGCACTCCGCCGATTCGGTAGGTGGGTGCAGCCTTCCAGCAGGGCGTGCAGGTGGTCAGCAGGTGCTTGAATCGGTCGGAAGATGGGCTCACTACGCGGACGCATCCTGCAACATTCGCGTCGGCCGTCGCGCGCAAGTCGCCGAGCGAGCGATCGACTGCCGTGGCCACTGCCGAATCCAACAGCTCCCCGAGTACTAAACGCGAGAACAGCAAGTGGCAGAACAATCTCCGTGTCGGAACAGATTCGATCGGCCGAGAAGCCACGAGAGAAACACCAACGCCAACAAGTACCAACACCAACAAAGTACCAACGCCAACAAACACCAACAAACAAATCGTTGGCACCTTCCATTCAATGCGGCGGTCGGAAAGCCACTACGAGTCGCAGCACATCGGCGGCGGCGACGACGCCCTGGATGCGCCCATGGACAACAGCGCGTTCGTGCACATGCTGCCAACACCACAGTCCGCATCCGCCGTCAGCCGCCGCTCCAAGCGCGCCACGCGCACGCAGCAGCAGCGGCAAAGCCAACTCAACCAACCAAACCAACGCCGACACATCGGCCACGTGCACGTGATCACATGGAAGGAGCGCGCGCAGAACTTCCTCGACGGGTACGTCCCGTACTGTACCCCGAGCAAATACTCAAGTCCCTCTACTAACAACTGACCGTACCCCCTTGCGTTTAACAGCCCCGGCGGTGTGGCGCTTGAGACCTTCAACGTCGTACTCTCCATCGTGCTCGTCGTCATCTCGATCATCGAGTCCTACGAGTCCACAGACGTCGCCATGATCCCAGGCTACGACATACTTGAGCTCGTATGCACTGGTATCTTCACCATCGACTTCCTATTGCACGTATACGCCGCCGAAGAGCGTTGGAAGTTCGTGTGCAGCCCCATGGGACTCATCGACATCATCACCATCGCCCCCACATACGCCGTGGTACGTACCCATCCATTCATATTTTCGTTGGATTTTTGTTGGTTTTTTGTTGGTTGGTTTTTGTTGGCGGGTGCTAATCCAACCTCTTAGCAGCTTTTCCTCCAGTCCCTCGATGTGTCGTTCCTCCCCATCGTACGAATCGTGCGCGTCTTCCGCATGCTGTCCGTGCTTCGACTCTACCGCATCGTGCAGGGATACCGGGGCTTCGAGTACGAACTCGGTGTGTTGGTGTTTATCATCTTCACGGTGATCATCGTAGCCGCTGGCATCTTCCAGATCCTGGATGAAGACTACTACCTGGACAACGGCATGCCCAAGCTCGAGTTCCACCAGGCCGTGTACTTTGTGTTCGTGACCATCTCCACCGTCGGGTACGGAGACATCTCGCCCAAGACCACGGCCTGTGAGTTCATTGTACCATACTAATGCTGCTTGTAAGAAGGCTGACTGATGAACTGTGATACTAGCTCAACTGTTTGTGATCGCGATCATCTGCGTCGTCGTCACGGTGATTCCTCGTCAGATCCAGGGCCTTGTGGAGCTCTCGCGGCTGCAGCATGGCTATATGCACAGCTACTCGGTCCGCAAGAGCGGCATCTCGAGCGGCGGCCACGTGATCGTCACTGGCAGCATCAGCTACGAGTCGGTCTCGAGTTTCCTGTCCGAGTTCTACCGCCCACGCCAAGGCAAAGTGAACATGGACGTCGTGATCTTGGCCGAGCAGATCCCAAACGAGAAGCTACTCTCCGTGCTGCGTAATGTTCGCTACCGCCGCCGCACGACGTTCCTCAAGGGCTCGCTGCTCAACGACAAAGACGCCAAGCGCGTCCACGTCGAGTCTGCTGCCGCGGTGTTCATCTTGGCAGACAAGAAGAAGGTCAAGCACGCCGATGCAGCCGACGCACTGACGATCTTACAGGCGCTAGCAGTCGACAAGTTCAAGTTCCGCAACCAGGCAGCGATGGTCAAGCGTCGAAACGGCGGCACGATCCGCTGTTTCCTGCAGGTGCTGTCGCCTCAACGAACGCGTGGCCTGCGAACGATCACGGGCGTCGAAGTCGCACTGAATACGCCTCGACTTCGCACGGCGATCCTCGCGAGAAGCATT
>JAADXE010000458.1:0-24917 GCA_023337545.1 Pythium coloratum | reverse complement strand
GCTCACAATCATGGAGGGGTCGTCGTTGCCGTTCGCCAGGTCCTTAATCCGGCTGAGCACGACGCCAACAGGAACTCGGTCTTCGAGGTCGATGGTGATTTCAACATCCAGCGTCATGTTGACTCGGCCGTGGATCTCCCGGTCGAAGACCTTCCCGTCGTGGACGCGCGACCAGTCAGCCAACAGCGACTGCTTCACAGCTGTGTACGTTGCTGACGGATACTGCTTGTGCTCGAGCAGCAGCCGGATGAGACCTTGGGTCGTTTGGATGCCGTCCACTAGCGACCAGTCGTTCACACTAATCACTTCGGCAGGATCGGCCCTTCACTCGAACTCTACAGCAGCGTCTCGTACTGCGCCACCATTTCCTCGTATTCAGCCAACTCCATGAGCAACTGCCACGCCGCCTTTTGATCCACACGCGCGAGCAGGTCCATTATTTCCATGGCTTCCATGAACACTGTCCACACGTTCGATCGTTGCGACTTCCGTCCGGCGCTGAGACGTGAAGCCACAGCTTGTGCATATCGGAGACCGTGGGCAACGCCCGTAGTTCCACGCTCAGCGATGCCTCCTGTAAAGCATTGAGCCACGGCTCGACGAGCTATCGCCTAGCTGCGTGGAGCTGGTCATGATGAAGAGATCCTGTCAACGCAGGCACTTGCTCGGTCTCCATCGCGAATACGGACTAGAGGAGCGGTTGGACCAGAGGAACCCATGCTCCACGGCTGGAGAGGCGCTTTGCCAAAAGATCCATTCTAGCAGAGTGATGATCCACACTGTAGCCATCATTAAATGAAACCAACAAAAACAAAATGCCTTTCATCAAATTTCACACTAATTGACGACATGGCTTCTTCATCACTCCACTGATAACCTTCACTAGCTTACACCAAGCCGCTGTAGTACGCGTCCAGCTCCTTGGCGAACTGCACGATGCCGTTGAACACGTGCTGGCCGCCCGGACGGATCACGGACTCAGGCTGCACGAAGCCTTCGCCCTCCATCTCGAAACTGAGCGACGCCGTGTTGTTGAACTCGGAGAAGATCGCGTCCATGAACGTTCCGTAGGCCAAGTACAGCTCCGCAGCGGTCTGGCTCACGTACTCAAAGTCGTTGTCCACTTGGATCGCTGCCTTCACGTTGTCACCAAGCGTCTTGAGCTTGGAGCCGAAGGGCTCAGCAGCCTCCGCGTACTTGTTACCGAACGGACGAAGCACGAGTCCTGAGTACGCGTGAACGTCCAGAGCACCAGCAAGAGGCAGTAGTTTGAGGAACGCGTAGATGCCAGCGGTCTCTGGCTCACTCAGTGGACTTGGGCCTGGGTAGGTGTCGGACGTGACGCCAGCGTTGCCCTTGTTGAAGAACTCGAGTGGTCCGAAGTTGCGGTTCAGATCAATGCCAAACGCCGCTCGGCCAGTGGTCGTCGTCGTGGGGCGGCGGTTCTTACGCCAGAGGCGGTTGCCCGTAGGCGAGTGCGTGAAGGCAAAGCCATCGACGTTCACGATCGGCACGAAGTACCAGTCGAACTGGTCGACCACCGAGACGAGGTTGGCGTCGTTCGAGCGGAGACCGTCCAGTAGCGAGGCAATCGTGAAGAACGTCGTGGAGCCGGCGTGCCACTCGCGCGCGTGGATGAGACCCTGCACGTAGATGGCCTTCTTGCCTGGGCCAGTGGACAGCACGTAAGCCGGGATGGCACGGCCTTCGATACTGCTGGAGATCGCATCCAGCTTGGTGAAGACGCCCGAGTTCTCGACGACCAGTGCGTCCAGGAACGCGTACACTTCGTCCGCTGTGCGCCAGCAGTCGAAGAAGCTCGAGTCCGTGTATTTGACGGTGCTGTTGCCGATCTCCTCGAGGTGGCGAGCCGTACGAGCCGTACAGGAGGCAGTGATAGCAGCACTGTCTTCCAGAAGCTGCTGCGTGTTGACCGCGTCACGCTCGATCTGGATCAGCGGTGAACCCTGGACACTGCGCAGCGTCTTGGCTTGTGGCGTGGCGTAGAACTGGCTGATGGCCTCGTCCGTGGCGTAGATGTCCGCCTGGACATTAGCGCCGTTAGCGGAGACCTTCCAGATGTCGAGGTCGTCACCGAATTTGTTCAGCGCCGAGTCGAAGATGACCTTGGGCACGGTCACGTGGAAGAGCTGCTTCACAGCGGAGTCCTGAGCGAGGGCTTGGCCAGCAACGAGAGCGGCGACGAACGCGAGCGACTGGGGAAGCTTCATGGTTTCGTGGTAATTGAGACTTGAGACCGTGGAGGCGAATCGACGAATGAGCTCTTCGAAATAGGAGCTGAGGTATTGCTGGGCCTCAGTGAGACTCTCACGTACAGTACCCGGGTTGCGACGACGGCGAGATCACCATGGATGCATCCAGTGAGAGGAAGGGCTCCAACTCAATGTGGGTGATTCGCTCTGAGTAGGAATGGATTGGTGAGCGTTCCACCTTCGTAGACACAGTGGGCACTGTCAGTGGCCAGTCGAGGAAGCTGATCGGCTCGAGTCACGTCCACCAACTTCAATTTCCTAATCGATAGGAACGCCCACGCCCGTAGGGGAAGAGGTGCACGCCCCACATCTGAGTCAGCGTGCGCCTCCCACAGTCGATTGAACCACAGGCGCATCTCGAAATTCTGCGTGGGTTCACCGCATTCCTAAATTTCACGTTCAGACTTTTGTGTAAATATTTTTATGTGAGGAAAGCAAACGTGTTTACGATTTCAAAATCAGATTCTTACGGAAATTTATTACATCTTGAACATGGGCCACATATCAACCAACCAAACAGCCACGACGGCTACTGTAGCCGACGCTTAGGCGTAGTAGGCCGTAAGCTCACGCGCGAACTGGGCGATGCCGTTGAACACGTGCTGGCCACCAGTACGGATCACCGACTCGGAGACCACAAAGTTGTTGCCCTCCATCTCGAAGCTCAGCGTCGCGGTCTTGTTGAACTCGAGGAAGATCGAGTCCATGAACGAGCCGTAGGCCAGGTAGAGCTGCGCCGCCGTCTGACTCGTGTACTTGTACGTGTTGCCGACTTCGATGGCGGTCTTGACGTTGTCACCGAGCGTCTTGAGCTTGGCACCGTACGGAGCCGCGGCCTGGGCGTTCTGGTTGCCGAACGGACGAAGCACAAGGTTGGAGTACGCGTGGACATCGAGCGCACCGGCCAGCGGCAGCGTCTTGAGGAACGCGTACAGACCAGCGGTCTCTGGCTCGGACAGAGGAGCCGTACCCGGGTAGGTCTCGGCCGTGGGGCCTTCACCACCGAGGCCAAAGTACTGCTTCGGTCCCCAGTTGCGGTTCAAGTCGACGCCGTAGGTCGAGCTCGAGATCTTTCGGCGGTTCTTACGCCACAGACGTCCGCTCGACGACGCGTGCGTGTAGATGTAGCCATCGAGGTTCACGATGGGCACAAACACCCAGTCGTACTTGTCCACGAGAGGCTTGAGCGACGTGTCGTTGTTACGGACGCCGTCCAGCAGCGACGCCATCGTGTAGAACGTCGTGGAGCCGGCGTGCCACTCACGCGCGTGGATGAGACCCTGCACGTAGATCACCTTCTTTCCTGAGCCCGTCGAGAGCTTGTACGAAGGGATCGAACGGCCCTCGATGGTAGTGGATACCTTGGCGGTCTTGGTGAAGATCGTCGGGTTCTCGGTCACGAGCTGGTCGAAGAACGCGAAGACCTGGTCGGCTGTACGCCAGCAGTCGAAGAACGCATTGTCCGTGTACTTGGTGACCGCAGTCTGCTCCAAGTGGCGACGCGTGGCGGCCGTGCACGTGGCCGTGATGGCGGCACTGGTCTCCAGAAGCTCCTGGGTGTTGACCTGGTTACGCTCGACCTGGATCAGAGGCGTACCCTGCGCCGTGCGCAGCGTCTTCGTCTGCGGCGTGGCGTAGAACTTGTTGATCGTGGCCTCCGAGGCGTAGATGTCGGCCTTGATGTTGGCGCCGTCCAGCGACGCGTCCCAAATGTCCAGCTCGTCGCCGAACTTGTTGCGGGCGGCGTCGAAGACGTACTTTGGCAGCGTGACGTGGAAGAGCTGCTTGACGCCGGCGTCGTGGGCGACGGCCTGGCCCGTCAGAAGCGCGGCCACGAAGGCGATGGACTGGAGGATCTTCATGGTGGCTGATTGGTTCGAGGCAAATTGCAGAATGGCAATAATAGCAGCAGAGCTCGCGTCATGGTGACATCCATCACCACTGTACTGGACAGTGCATTGTGGCCGTAGGCTGGTTGATTATGGGTGTGGAGTCAATACAGAGTGACAGACTGACTGTTGTCTGGATGAGCCATCAAGATCGCTTGCCAGCCGGAAGAGGAGGCGATCTTGGCGTCTGAGTCGTGGAACAGGTCAATATCTTGAGCGTGGTCAATGGATACACTGGATCACTGGATCCTCCGTTCTCAGGACGACGCCGACGGAAGCGTTAGCATGGCGATGTTGACGGAACCACCACGATCAGTGGGCAACTGGAGACTTGCAGACTCCACGTGTGGGCATTGGGACGCGGTGATTGAGCAATCGACGCAGTCTACCCGGCTCAATTCTCACCTCAAGTGGGACTCGCCTCATGGTGGTTCAACTCCACTGCCAACGTTCCACTGGAACTCGTTCCACTCCGTTTGTACACAAACAACGAAAATGGAAAAGGCCACGAATCTCATTGAGCCTTTCAAGCTTGGATCCGGGAAGAGAGAAAGCATTTTGCTCAAGGATCCGATGCAGACGAGTGAGCTGGGAACCAGACAACGACGAATCCAACCCAGATGATGGTGTTGATTCGACTCGATCTGGATCCACACGAGAAGATCCACGGGGATCTTCCAAAGTTGACACCGAACATCCACACTTTTGTTGTGTGTGTGTGGAGTCCGATCACTGAGGAAGTTGATCGCGTTTTTGCGAGTGCAGCTGATGGTCGAGGCGTCCAGCTTTTGATACATTGCAGTGTACAGAGCCGCTTGGCTGGGTGGTCGATCCATTGACCCAACTCACCCAAAATGCGGCGCGAAAAGAAACTGCTACAACACATAAACACGGACTCTTCCCATTCTGTTCTGCTAATCATTATCTCCATCGAAAAAGCACGAGCATGTGCGAAGAGACATCCAACGGGCTACAAAAATGGAAAGCTTGGGAACTGTGAAGGCCCAGCACTGTAGGCCAGTATCTTGCCTGTTTGGCTTGATCGTGGAGTTGAGAACTCTAAGTTGGAGACTCCGTTGAACGATGGAGTGGAAGAAATTCAAGAATAGAGCTCTTCGTGACGAGCTCATCTTCAATGTCTCGATCTGATAACTCGCTGGCTCTCGCTTCGAGCAGCTGGCTGGAAACGACAACAAGAGATTCCGAAAAATTACCAAACATGATACCTGAATAGTTTTGGCTGAATCTGTGTCGTATCATATCGATATGGGTACACCCATCACATTAGACAGGGGGTATGGTTGATTGACATGGTCGACCTTGAAGTGGTGCTTGCGGGAAGGAAGAATGAAGCAACGGGAAACGCGAACGGGAAAGAGCTCAGAACGGAACTCGAGAAGAAATTTGGTCAAAGACACAGCCGAGGACGTCTCAGTTGGCGACTTCGGTCTCCACGACCTGTCCATATACTTGGTAAACAACAGACACACGGAAGACGGAAGCTCAAATGAAAACATGTTTTGCGGTCAATTCAACTGTCGCACAAAAACTACGGGCTCCCAAAGCGAAGCCATTGCCTTGCCTCGACGCCTGGGAGGAAGCCTGCTACTGACTTAGGCCCAGTACGCCTTCATCTCCTTGGCAAACTGCACGAGTCCCTGGAACACGTGGAGGCCGCCCGGGCGGATCACCGACTCTGGCTGAACAAAGTCGTTGCCCTCCATCTCGAACGTCACCGACGCCGTCTTGTTCAGGTCCGAGTACACGCCGTCCGTGAACGTTCCGTAGCACAGATACAACGCAGCCGAGGTCTGGCTCGTGTACTTGGCGGTGTTGCCAGCCATGGTCGCCTTGGCCACGTTATCACCAAGCGTCTTGAGTTTGGCACCCCACGGAGCAGGCGCCTCAGCACGCTGGAAGCCGAATGGACGAAGCACCAAGCCCGAGTACGAGTGGATGTCCACAGCACCCTTCAGATTCGGCAGCTTGGACAGGAACGCCCACGAGCCGGCAGTCTCGGGCTCACTGAGCACAGCCGTGCCTGGGTACGTCTCGGCCGACTTGCCATCACCGGCCTTGCCGAACTGAGCCTTTGGACCGTAGTTACGGTTAAGATCGACGCCGTAGGTCGACGTGCCTGTCTTTCGGCGGTTCTTACGCCAGTAACGGTCCGTGCTCCACGAGTACAAGTTACCGTCCAGGTTGAGCAATGGCACAAAGTACCAGTCGTACTCCGCGAAGATGGCGGTGATCGAGGCGTCGCCATTGTTAAGGCCGTCCAAGAACGCCGCGATCGAGTACTGGGTCGTGCTGGCAGCGTGCCATTCACGAGCGTGGATACCACCCTGCGTGTACAGCGACTTCTTGTTGGCTCCACCCGTGGAGATCTTGTAGCCTGGGATGATACGGCCTTCGATGGTCGTCGAAACCTGCGGGATCTTGGTGATCAGCGTCGGGTTCGCCGCAACGAGCGAGTCCAAGAAGCTGAAGACTTCGTCTGGCTTGCGCCAGCAGTCGAAGAACGCGTTGTTCACGTACGAGGTCGCGAGCGTCACGTCCTCGAGCCAGCCCGCGGTCTTGGTGCTGCACGTGGCACGGATCTGCGCACGCTCAGCGAGGAAATCCGCCGTGTTGACAGGGTCACGCTCGATGGTCACGCTCGTGGACTGCGTGGAGATACCCGTGGGCTTGTAGGCCTGGAACTTGGCGATCGACGAGTCCTTGGCGTAGATATCGGCCTGGACCTTGTCGCCCTCAAGTGGCTCGGCCTTCCACACGTCCAGCTCTTCGCCGAAGGTCGCGAGGGCCTTGTCAAAGACAGCCATGGGCACCGTGACGTGGTACAACTGCTTTGGGGACTTGTCAGCCGAGACAGCAGCACCGCTGATGGCAGCAGCGAGGAGTGCGATCGAGTACAGGATCTTCATGCTTGGTGGTGAGCTTCCGAAAGACGCTTGAGGAGTGCGAAGCAAGTTTGAGAATGAAAGAGAAGTTGGCTTGGCTTTTGGAGGCACCAGGGTCTCGCCTCGGAGGCCTAGTCATTTGAGCAAGGCGCGCTGGACAGGCTGTCGCCCCTTGCTGCCCAGCTAGGTCCTTAGACTTGACGGCGTCTAGGCTAGAAGGAAGCGCCCTCAAGGCTGCCAATGGCAGCTTGCAAAACTTCTCCAGAGAGCCGGAGACGCGTGGATCCATGCCTGGATATGGGTTCAGAAGCGAATTGGGCGATGGATCTGTGGGGTGGCGCTTCCATTCTTGATTTGCACTTCAACGTGGAGGCTCGAAGATCGACTGGATTCATGAGACCAATCATACAAGGCTTTCCCTGGATGGTCTGCAGTCAGTCACCTCACTGCATTGCAATATGGAGCAGACGTGTGTTGCTCGATGACCGACGTTCACTACAGTGTACTGTATATCGAAGAGTATCACGATACAAAGTGGGTACTGTAGCTTCAATTTGCAACCGTCCATAGATCGCAAGGTTAAGATCCGCGATCTGATTAGGCCGTTCGCGCCGTCAGTCTGCAAGCAGGGTCGGCTGCTCTGGCTTCGGTTCTTGAACCAAACAATTCAATAGTGTACTAGTACAGTTTTCTCCGCTAACCCAGTTTCATTGGGAGCTGCTGAAAATTGGGGCCTCGCTGTGGTTTCTCCTGTTTCGTATCGTGACATTCTCGTGGCAGAACTCATGGCCCACGACTAAGTCAGTCGTGTGTGCGTCAGAGTGACCCATTGTCCCGTTGCAAGACTACACTTCTTCGGCCCAAGCAAGATGTTCAGTAGCACTGCTATAGTGGTGTAGCCTGCTTGCTGCAGCAGTGTGCCTTGCGCACACAGAGGTACGATACCGAAGCCCACCGCCACACAAGATCGTATCTTTGGCATCTGATAACGAACACTGTCTGCACGCAGTGCACGATGGATCCAAAGTCTTCCATCCACCGAGATCAGGGTGACTCTTCCGGATAATTGCTACCCAATATTTGATGGGTAATGAAGGCGTCTCGCTCACTTCCTTGTTGGCTTTGTGTTCTCCTGTCGTACTTCCTCTGGATTTGGGGTGATATTAGGATAACAACCCAGAACGAATGACCACCCACATCCTTCTCATCGGCCAACACACTCCATTCTAATACAGTACCACAGTTTGAGTCACTATTCCCAACCCACTTCAAGCTGGCTTGCGGTTGTTTACGACCACCTCACAGCGAGGCTCACTGGCCCACGACGACGGCGAGTACGATGGTGATGATCGTGCCGCCCATGACAGCGAGCTGCAGCGCGGTCTCCCCTACGTTGTCCTGGAGCCGCTCGAGCGAGGAGCTTCTCCACGTGGAGCCCTTCACGGCCGTCAGCATCAGCGCCCACGTGCACACGACGCCAAACGTCAGGTCCTTGTAGAACATCACGGTCCAATTTGAGATGAAACTCAGCGTACACAGTAGCGTGGCGTAGGCTCGATACGAGAGACACGCCTGGAAGTACACTTGCATGACGGCCGCGAAGCCGTGGATCATCTCGACACAAACCCACGCGGCGTACACGATCACGCCGAGCTTGCTCAATAGATAACAGGTCATATTACTCCCGTCGTCAGCGTGGCTTGGGTGGTTGCTGGCGACGAAGATGATGAATAGATAGAGCGTCGACAGCGCGAGCCACTGCACAGAGACTAGGAGCGTCGACACGTACAGGTCGCTGTTCACGTACGATCGCATGCCCAGCACGCCGGCGATACTGGCGGCCGTGAGTAGGAGACGCAGAAGATCGGGCTGTTCGGCTGTGTTGAAGAATGACCGTGAAGGCGCCACCACGTCACAGATGAGCCCCATGAGAAGCAGCGCGTAGATCGTCGCCCAGGTCGCGTTGGAGAGCCGCTCCGGCATGGAGATCAGCGTCTCATAGCGGCGCTGGATGCGCTGGAGCTTGGACGCCACGCACACGTGCTGCGAGAGCTGCAGCGTCACGAGTACGATGTTGAGCAGCGTGAGAATCGGCATCAATCTCTCCGCGTTCTTTTTCTTGTTCTTTTTGGCCTGTCAACCCGACTGGATCACCTGAGGAACTTGAACTTGGGACTCAGATCCTGTGATACAGCATGGGATCTGATGCAGTATTGAAGGTTCTCGGTGGCTCCCACCTGCAACATAAACGAGATGGGCAACATAATGAAAATGATTGTGTGTGGTTGCCTTTCTATTGACGGTTGGGTTGTTGCCTTTCTTGAGACCGTGGTCAGAGGTTCAGGGTCTCACTTGTTGGCAGGCGGTTGTGGGGTCGATGACTGTATCTCCGGCCAGCTTTCCACGATCTTGACGTAGCGCTGTCTCCGTCGAAACGCCTCCTTTTCTCGTTCAACGAGAGGAATGCGCTTGATATCAAACGGACATTCCTGGCCCAAGCCCTTGTCAATGTGCGACCCAGGATAATGCTCACCCAGCCGTGCGTTTGTGCGGTAGAACTCCTCTGTGTCTGGTTTCCAAATCTCAATGTGGTCGCTGTTGATGTACAGCGCGGGGATGTCGTCGTCGTCCTTGATCTGCGGACTCTTGACCGGGTAGAAGTGCAGCGCATCGCCACATAACGCTCGCTCTTTTGGCTTCCAGTCGTTGCCGATGCAGCCGACGCCAAAGTCCGAGAACGCGTACTCCGAGTCGGCCAGTTCACACGCCAAGAAGTAGTACTCCTTATCACCGTAGGAAGGGACCCGGTAGTTCTGGTGCAATGAGACGAAGGATCCGACGATCGCAGTCGCACGCGGCTGCTTGAACTTGTTCCACAGCATGACGGACGAGTCCGCTTGGTGGCCTGCGCGCAGGCTCCATGCGTGCGTTCGACGAAGAAAGTCGCTGGGTTTGCCTCGCTTGTCAGCCGGAGGATCGGAGCTCTTGAACGCCGGACGATGGTGGCCGTGCTTGACCGCGTCCTTGGCATTCTCAGTGGAGTGTGGTACATTCGGCAGTCCTTCAAACACGTTGCGGTCGAAGATCTCGATGAATTCGTGGAGTCTTGAGCGTTCGGGTACGACCACTGGCTGGCCGTTTTTGCCCCAGACCGTCACACGCTCGCCCAGGAACTGTTCACTGAAGCTGATGCGGTCCGGGAAGAACAGCGTACCCGTCTTGACGTACTTGTCCAAGTCCCACAGACTCATGGGGTTCTGGAAGAACATGACGTCGGCATCCAGCAGCATGAGCTCCTGGAACCGCGAGAACAGCAGCGCGATGGCCTTGATGTCAAACGTGCGGAAGCGCTTCTGGCATTGCTCGAGGCTCTTGCAGAACAGCGGCCAGCGCAAACCCAATGCGCCCGCCTCTGTCGCTTGCGATGCCTCCAGGCAGACGTCGTATACGCGCACGTTCAGGATGTCGTCTCGCGCGAGTCGGTCGCGTAGCTTTTCGTCCAGGTCCCCACAGTGCGGGACTTCGATCGGCAAATCGATCTGCATCGCGCGCAGCTCCATGATCAGCGAGATACCGAGCACAGCGATGCCATCAAACAGCGGCATGACGATGCCGCGTGTCTCCACAGTCGATTGGCTCGCGAGTTCCCACAGCGTCGCCGCCAGCCTTTCCTTGGACCGCGTCGCGTAGTGGACCGACAGCATTTGGCCTACCAAGAGCGCCACGCTGGCGAGGATGAGCAGCAGCATCAGATGTCGCACCGACGTCATCCGACGCGGCACAGGCAGCCACGCGCTGCGGTGCGGCTTGGCGGCGCGGCGCGATGTGCGGCTCCGCAGCATTCTCTCTTTGGACCTCTTGGCCAATTCGAAAAATGGGTGCGAGGGACAACTGACTCCTCCCGGTGTGTGTACGGTAGCCAGCCGACTGACCAGTGCTGAGATCGAACTTAGTGTACTTCACACTTGGTCTACTTATCGAAAACGTACTTAAAATGTAGATCGTTAGGTACGATGGATGGGGTACACTTGATTGTCTGTGTTCGGCATAACTGGGTACAAACTGACGTTGTTGCGCGAAGGTTGCGTGAAGGGTCATAGGGTGGGTACGTGCCAGCCAATCCGACGGCCCCACACGGCCGCCCACCTCCACCACCAAGAAGTCTAAGCAACGTCAAGGCAAGATGGATCCCAACCAGCGTACGTAGCTGCGCGTGCTCTAGCGCTGTATGTCGCCACGTGCATGGTCCTATACATGGACGCGGCTGTCATGCAGTCGCGTATGTGTATTAGCTCGAAGGAACGGTCGAAATTGACGCAGTGTGGATTGAATGAATCTAGCCAAGAAGAACTCGTTGAACCCGACGGCGCGTACGTTCTCGTTCAACCCGACGGCGTCGACGTGGACGCCTCCAGCGTACGGCGCGCCTCCGCCGCCGCCGCTTCCTCCGGCACCGCCAGCGTTCAACATCGTGATGCCCGTGCCCAAGAAGGGCAGTGCGTTTGGCTCGGCGGCTCCTGCGCCAGCGGCTCCGTCGTCGCCTGCTCCTGCCAGCCCGAAGAAGGTCGCGACGCCAGTGTCCTCGCCGCAGGTGACGTCTCCTAAGAAGGTCGCGACGCCTGTCGCCTCGCCGAAGAAGGTGGCCACGCCAGTCGCGTCGCCCAAGCCAGCGGCCGTCGAAGTGGACGACGTCGAGGCCAAGGTGGATGCCTTGGACCTGGACGCCGAGGAGGACGACGAGTTCATTGAGGAAGAAGAGGTCGGTGATGAAGACCCACGTGAGCACTTGAACGTCGTGTTGATCGGCCACGTCGACGCCGGCAAGTCGACGCTCTCGGGTAACATTCTGTATCTCATGGACATGGTGGACAAGCGTACGATCGAGCGATTCGAGAAGGAAGCCAAGCAGCGTAACCGTGACTCGTGGTTCTTGGCGTTCATCATGGACACCAGTGAGGAGGAGCGAGCCAAGGGCAAGACCGTCGAGGTCGGCCGCGCCCAGTTCGAGACGGAGAACCGCCGTTTCACGATCCTGGACGCGCCAGGCCACAAGAACTACGTGCCCAACATGATCCAGGGCGCGACTCAGGCCGATGTCGGTATCCTCGTGATCTCGGCTCGTAAGGGCGAGTTCGAGACGGGTTTCGAACGTGGTGGTCAGACCCGTGAGCACGCCATGCTTGCCAAGACGCTTGGTATCAACAAGCTCGTGGTCGTGATCAACAAGATGGACGAAGCCAACTGGGCTCAGGAGCGCTTCGACGAGTGCACGAACAAGCTGCGTCCGTTCCTGCGTACGTGCGGCTTTGCCGTCAAGCGTGATGTGTCGTTCATCCCGATCTCGGGTCTCCAGGGTGACAACATCAAGGTGCGTCTCGACAAGGCCAAGGCGCCGTGGTACGACGGCGAGGCTCTGATCGAGCACCTCGACAAGCTCCACATCGTCGGCCGTAACTCGGAGGGTCCTCTGCGTGTGCCGATCCTCGACCGTTACCAGGAACGTGGCACGGTTGCCATGGGTAAGGTCGAGTCGGGTGTGTTGAAGACTGGCCAGAAGGTGCTGCTCATGCCGACGCGCTCGGTGGCGATCGTGAACCAAGTGTACATCAACGAGAAGCCTGTGCGTACGGCCAAGCCAGGTGAGAACGTGCTCATGCGTCTTTCGTGCGGCGTCGATGACGTGCAGAAGGGTTTCGTGCTCTGTCCGCCCAAGTCGGAGCCACAGCCGAAGGCCATTCACCAGTTCATCGCGCAGCTCGCGCTCGTGGACACGCTGGAGCACCGTCCGCTCATGACTGCCGGCTACAAGTGTATCCTCCACGTCCACACGATCGCCCAGGAGTGTACTGTCGCCAAGCTGCTGCGTCCGATCGACCCAAAGACGGGCAAGCCAGTGAAGAAGCCGGTGACGTTCATCAAGCAGGGCCAGAGCGTGATCTGCCTAATCCAGGTGGAGCAGAGCATCACGGTGGAGACGTTCGACACGATCCCACAGCTCGGCCGTATCACGCTGCGTGATGAAGGCAAGACCATCGGTATCGGCAAGATTGTGCAGCTCGACAAGAAGGAAGACTAAGCGTTGCACCGTGCACATGGAGGGAGTACAATTTCCGTGAGCAGGGCTCAGAAGAATGCGATATGACTTCGGCTCTAAATATCACACCATACATGAAGTGCTCTTGTCCCAACTCCTGTTAGCGTCAACCCATGCGATCCTGCGGATCTTCGTCTCGTATTAGGAAGGACTTGTAACGACGACGTACTGTAGTAGTCGCTATCATTGGGCACAGAGTTTGGCCTGAACTGAAAAAGTGGGATGTGTTGTTCGTGCAGCAATCAGTTGGAGCAGGAGCTTGCCTGTCTGCCTCGTACAGCTCTTGGACTTGCTGGACTGTACTCGAGTCGCAACGCCACTGCTAGGCAGAAAATAACACTACTGTCGTATCTTCCGCTTGGCTCGTTTCGACCCCAACATAGCATGCTAAGTTTGCCTCAGTGAGCTTCTATCTCACCTTGTCGGTGTTAAATGTAACACATCCTGAGGGAGAGAGGGGGGTTTTGACCTTCCTCGCAACATCGCAGACTTGAATGCCACAGCAAAGGGAAGCAAGTCTTGGCTGCTCTTGCTACTCACATTTCGAAGTCAACGACAGATCACGAACGAACAGCAGCAGTGGTGACAGAACGAGCATCTCTCCGACACGATGCCGGTCTCCGTTCGCAAGATCATCTTGCTGACGCTCAACTTGCTATCGACGGTGCTGACGTTGCTTACGGGATTGCGCGAGAATCCGGTGGTCGTGTTGGTCTCCGGTCGCTACGACCACATCCGATCGCGGCTCATTCAAGGTACAATCAACTACAACATCATCCGCGACGATGTCGTCCAGAAGGACCACCTCACGGACCTTACGGAGGCCGGCAAGTCGTTCCGATTTATCTCGGCGCCGCGGCGGAGTCCGGAAAACTTGGGAGAAGACCGATCGACATGCGTCCGCGTCAACTCCATGAACACGACGATGATGTCAATCAACTACGACGACTTCTGGGGCTACGGACCGCGACGCTCGCAGATCTTCCTGTACAGCATCTCCGCGCCGAACTGCCACCTCGCCAACTTCCAAAAGGAATGGTTCAACGACCAATGCGTCAAGGTGCTGGGTGGCGGAGATGAACACAAGTGCCACCGGTACATTCTCGACAACTTTGAAGCGCTCGCCGACGACCGCGTGATCCAAGTCGGTGTGGAAGTGGACTTTGGTATCCCCGGCGAGGCTTTTCTCAAGTGTCTAGGCCGCCCAGAGCGCCCGTTTGAGTACTTCACCGACTTGATGGTCCACCAGTCGTTCTGGGCCGGTGGCAGCTACCACGTCGAGCTCCAGACGAGTCGGTGTCTGGCGCAGCCGATCATCCGAAACGCTGACCACAAGTGGGGACTCTTCCAGGTGACCCCAGCCGACCACGCCGCCAATGTCGTCGTCGGCGTCGACAGCAGCGGATGGCTCGCAACGATCATCGGTATCGCATACGGCCTCGTATCCATCATCATGATCATCCACGGTGTAATGGCAGCGATCCTGCGAGTGCGCACGGCGCGGTACTTGCCGACAGGAGCTCGATTCCTCAAAGAATGGCGAGTTCTCAAGTACGTTTTCCCGTTCATGAACGCAGCCACAACGGTGACCGACAACGAGAACCGGATCATCACCTTCAAGGGTGCGTCGTTCATGGCCTCCGACGTGTGGATGAACCACTGGCTGTACATCGCCCTGAGTATCATGGACTCGGTCGCGAGCGTCCGCGTGACTTACATCACCTTGGAAATGGGCACGTGGATGCTGACCAAGCAAGTCAACTTTGAGAACTTCATCTTCGTGTGCTCGGCGTTGACGCGCATCACGTGGATCATGTGTCTGGTTCACTCAATGCTTCGGTTTGGCTTGAAACTCGCGTTGAGCAGCGTGAAGTCGCTGAAGTGGATCCGTCCGGCGGTGCGTGACAAGCTCGAATCATACGTCGACGGTGCCTCGCTCTTCCTGAGCTACAAGATCTACTCCGTCTTGCTGTGTCTTGTGCTCTTCCTCTTCCTCGAAATCCACGGCAAAACAACACTCATGCGAGAGCAGCCCTGGGCCAAACGAGGAGTTTACGGCGGCGACCCGAACATCGCGCAGTTCTGGGGCAACGAGATCATCTGCGATATGTTTGTCGTCGTCGTGATACTGCAGGCGACGGGCATCGTGCTTGGCTCGCTTGGCTTGTTCACCAAGTATCGCTACATCGTGGGTAACGGTGTGATCAAGTTGCTGCAACAGCGATTCGCGTTCGTGGGCTGGGACGTCTTCATCACGCTCGAGGCACTTGGTATGGATCCGTACAACGCGGACTTGGTCGAAGACGGCGTATGCAAAACAAACTGCTCGATCGGCGCTATCATCCAGCAGCTCTACACCTCGGGTTTCAGTGGTCACGTGAACCTTGCTGGAGACTACATTTTCATGGACAACGGGTTCTCGAAAGAAGTACCGAATCTTCGATACCCGATGAAGCGTGCGATAGCCATGGGGCTATGCGCACACCGAGGTGGCGGCTCAGTTGTCTCGACCAAGTACACAGCCAGCGAGACAGCCGATGGTCACAAGAAAGAATCCAAGCACTCCGACCGCGAAGAAACCGCAGACAAACCGGGTCCGATGGCTACTATCCGTGCTTCCAAGAGCCTGTTCGACAGGAAGCTCAAGATCATCAGCGAAGGCTACTTCGGCAAGATCCTGCTCATCGACGAGAACGAATCCGGTCGGTTCGTGAAGTCGGCGACATCAGCTACAACGGAGTTTGAGGTCCAAGACGCGCTCTCGATGCTCACGATCATGGATATCAAACCACTGCTCGGAAACGAGAAGAAGCTGCGGATTCGGTAGATCACCTTCGTTGTGTACAAAGCATCACTTGAGATCATGTAGCCGCCAAAAATACATTAGATATACCGTATACAGAAATGCATCCCACCTTCATCTTGTCTTGTCAGGCAACTATTTGCGTGAGCGCCGACTAGAATACGGGCACGTCAGCTCCTTGTAGACGCTGGAAGGCCCCTTGCAGCTGTATGAAATGCGGTGAGAGCACAAGTGTTGCCTTCTATGGATATCCATTGGGCATCTCTACCGGATGGTCGACTAGTGTGACTCGTAATAGTGCTCCGAATTCCCTAGCATTTGGGGTGACGCCTTCCACATTGAGTAGCGCTCGGAAGACCTCGCTCCTGTTACTGAGGAAGCGTGAACGACAAGCCGAGTCCGCTAGTGTCCATGCGCACTTCCAAGAACTTATTGACAAAAAAGCTCAAGATCATTAGCGAAGGATTTTTTGGCAAGATCCTGCTCATCGACGAGAATGATTCCGGCCGGTTTGTGAAGTCGACGTCATCAGGAACGACTGAGTTTGAAGTTCAACACGCGTCTCCATGCTCACGATCGTGGATATCGAGCCGCTGCTCGGAAACGACAAGAAGCTGCGCGTTCGGTAGATCTCCTTCGTTTTGCTGGGAGATCCGTTAGAGATCATCCCGACACAGTACACAGAAAATGCATCCAACGTTCATTTCTCTCGCCGAGTAACTGTAAGAGGTTCATCTATGCCGGTCCGCACACAGCCATGGCAGTTGCCATTTGATCACGAGCGATGAAGAACACGGACACGAGCGATGTCAGTTGCAGGTCCTCAGTTGTGCCGTTCGACAGGCGGTGTTCGAGCTTGGCCAGCTCGTCATACAGATACATGCGGCATCCCCGAGGTAGCTCCAGTTCCAGCGTGAACCGGTACACGTCCTGCAGGATATCCGTGGTCGCGTACCCCTTAATCTTCTGCATCTCGGCGCACTTCTTCACGGCGACGGGGAACGGCTCGTTCAACAGCCAGTGGACGATCGTCTCGATATCCTTAGGCAGCGGGTTACCCGTAGTCATGTACACGCTGGCTTCATCAACGATGTCGTATGCCATCGACGTCGCCTGCATGATGTTCAGGATGCGACGCATGTCGCCTTGGCCGAGACGCAGCACTGCTTTGTAGCCATCGTCCGTCATGTTGAGACTGCACAGAAGAGATCAGTCATAGTTAGCAGTGGTTGTGATACTATATAGCAAGCGGGAGGTACAACGTACTTTTCAAGACCTGCGATGTGTTGGATACGGTCCTTGACCTGGCTCTCGTGGAGCGGCGCGAAGCGGAAGCGCGTGCATCGCGACTGCAGCGCCGGAATGATCTTGCTCACGTAGTTGCAGATAAGGCAGAAGCGCGTGTTCTTCGTGTACTTTTCAATGACTCGACGGAGAGAGAATTGGGCGTCATTGGTCATCGAGTCGGCTTCATCGAGGATGATCAGCTTGACGCCCGAGCTACGTAACAGAACCAGTTAGCCATACGTAACCACAAACAAAGTCATAGAGGTTACGCACCTGAACAGCTTCTTCGTGCCTGCAAACTCCTTGATCTGGTTGCGCACGACGTCGATACCACGATCGTCGGAGGCGTTGAGCTGGCGGATACAACATACTGCATGAGACCCCGCTGCCCAAATTATACGACACCATCCACCACCACGGTACCTCGAGCACCATGCTCGCATAGTTCTTCCCATACAGTCGTCTCGCCGCCGCGATGATCATGGAGGTCTTGCCTGTGCCCGGCGGTCCGTAGAACAGCAAATGCGGCAGCTTCTGGGCGTCGATGAGGCGGTTCAGCGTGGACACGATCTCCTGGTGCGCGATCAGATCATTGAGACTGGATGGGCGGTACTTCTCCACCCAAGGCCACGACTCGGTCGCGCGGTTCCGCGACGAGATGCCCTCGAAACGAGGCGTCTCGTCCACCATCTTCATCTCCTCGTCCGCCATTTGCATTCGTTTTCCTGTGGTGAATGGGATGGATTGTATCCCCCGCGCCAACCGGGGTTACACATATTTGGCGCGCATTTTTGAGAGCGTAACCCTTCGTGTCGTAAATACCGTATTTACAGAAACCCCGATACAAGAGCACCCATAAGAACATGCGAACTTAGTGCATTTGAACCTGGACCATCACTCCGGTTGCCCTTTGTTCGCGCGGAAAAGTTGACTCTTGCTGATGGTCACGGCAATGGAAATGGAGAGGGAGAGCGCGGCGTCGTCCACGGAGGAACATGCGTCCGTGACGGAGATATCCGAGTTCCTGAAGCTGAGTAACGGTCTCGTGCAATGGTCGCCATGCGGCGCGTTCCTGGCGGTCGGCACTGGGAATCGGCTGACGATTCGAGAGCGCTCGGGGCGACAGATCGTCCAGCAATATGCCACTGTAGACGTGATCCAGGTGCGTACATTGCCGATGATCTGCTTTGTTAATGGCTGCACTAATAGTATTGATGATGTGGATGTTGTTGGCAGTCTCTGGTGTGGTCGGAGGACTCCCAATTGGTGCTTACGGCCGTGTACAAGCGCGCTGTGGTTCAAGTTAGTAGGGAAATGGCGAGGTGCTGGGCATACTGGTCGACTTAAAGCGCTTGTGGCCGTTAGGTGTGGTCCGTGAAGGACGCTACGTGGTCATGCAAGATCAGTGAAGGTGTGGCGGGTATAACGTACGCGCTGTGGGCGCCTGATGCGCGTCACGTGCTCACGGTGTCGGATTTCCAACTGCACGCGAGTGTTTGGTCGCTTATCGACGGCTCCAAGTCGATCATTCGGAACCCAAAGCTCGGTGCCGAGGGGTTCGCGTTCAGTCCAGACGATCGACTGCTCGCTGTTGCCGAGCGTCACGACTGCAAGGTGCTCATTTGCGATGGTTTCTAGGGGCACGGCAATTGTTAATGGTGTTTTGTCTCATTGTTGCAGGACTTCATCGGTGTCTATGCGTGTGATACGTGGGAGCTGGTGTCGCACTTTGCCATTGAGAGCTACGACTGTGTCGAGCTGATGTGGTCGCCTGACAACAGGTTCGTCAGTGATGATTGGACCCGTGGCGATCTTGCTCCTGACCAATTTGTGCGGTTAGTACACTGGCTGTTCGAGACTCGTATCTGGAATATCGCGTCCTTCTGTACGCTAGCAACGGCGCCTTGCTGGCCAAATACCAGGTGAGTGATTTGTCGTATCTCGCACTGCAAATCACACCGATGACCGTGTTAATTCTGTATTAGGCGTACGAGAACGCGCTGGGACTGAAGACGATGAGCTGGTCATCTTCGGGGCAGTTTCTGGCGCTTGGCAGCTACGACGACCATGTCAGGATCGTGAGTCATCTCAACTGGAAGTCTATCGCCGAGTTCGATCACGAGAACCTCGCTGTGATCGTGATGAGAGTGAACAAGGATGCGGTAAGCTGCTCTACAGTAACCACATCTACTGCTGCACGCTGACAATCCACTTCAATGCAGCTGGAGTATGAGGAACACTACGCGGATGAGCCAGTTACTGACCGGCCACAAGGCAAGCGCATCATGCTCAACGAACGGAGAGGGGGGGTCCAGTCAAATTCTGCTTCTGCCGCGTCCGCAGCAACCCAAGCCGCTGGTGGGAAGAGAACCCGAGATATCTGCTTCGTTGAGCGCAAGCCTCCATTTTCCGTTATTACGGTGTCGTCAGATCCATTGTCAGTGACGTCGTGGAGTTACTCGTTGATCCTTGCTCACAGTATCGTGCTATGTGTCCAGGAAAGAGGATCCAAAAATCGGAATCAGTCGGGCACTGTGGAGTTTTGATTCAGCCTTTTTGGTAACGAAGAGCGATCAAATGCCCCACAACGTGTGGATTTGGGAGACGGAGACGATGAAGCTTCGCACCGTCATATCATGCATCCACGCCGTGAAAGCGTTTCGATGGGACCCCACGGCAGCAAGACTGGCGATCTGCACTGGCAGCAATCGCGTATACTTCTGGTCGACGGACGGAGTCTCATGGGTTGATATCCCGTCAGGTATGGTTCGCAGACGTCGCTCCAACTGAATCTCGTTTGACCTGACACGCACGCTTGCTTGATTGTGCCAGGGGACTTCAAGGTATTCGGCTTGCGATGGAATCCAATCGGAAACGGGCTTCTTGCAGTCGGAAAGCAAGAGTTCTGCTCGTTGCAGATGTGATGGAGGTGGGTCGGGCAGGTGACGCACTCTATTTTATCACAAATATGAGATCTTGGGCATGGACGATTTCGCTCGGCGGAGGATTTGTCACGACATACGCAGGGGCGACGAAGCCGTGAGGCGCGCGATACATACCCAGCGCGATCGAGTTCTGTTCCCAAAATGCACATGTGAGTCTAGGCCAGTCCAGAAGTCTCGGGGAAGTGTACTGACCTCGTTGATGAGTAGACCTTCAACAAGGAGCGCGTAAGGTCGATTGTGATACCTTGCAGGTGCTGGAATCTGCGTTACCCGATGCTTCGACCTGGAATCGCGATCCAGTTGGTTCATTCCCGCATTCCCGCTGATTACGAGTTGGGTCAGCATGTCGATTAAAAACGCGTTCTGTGATGACGAGCCGAGGAGAGCGTCCATGAAGTTGGAAAAGTAAATGTGCCCCCCAGCATATAACGGTGAGAAGAATGCGTCATCGAGGGCATGAGTATCTCGGAGTAAATCGGTCGCGCGGATCTCGTTAACAGTGGACTTTTCGTCGTACAAGCCACCACCCCGGTCGACGAGGAATTTCACGTTGCTCGGCCGCATCATCTCGACAACGATATAGGGAATCGTTGCCTGTCGGACCCACGATGAGCGCTGGCCTTTCGACGGAACCACGGTCGGGGTCTTCTGTGCGAAGTTCTGGCACGCTTCACTGATGAATCGGTGTGTGGTGATCGCGTCGACATCAGCCATGTTCTCGTCAAATTGCTCTGCGCCAGATCGAGTATCTCCACCGCCTTCCTGCCCACAGTATGCTGTGATCAAGATGCTTCTCGCGTACAGCATCCGAGCTTCATCAAAGATCTCCATGCTGACTGGTGAGCCTCGTACGAAGTACAACGTCTTGAACTCCAGGTACGCGCTGAAGTCTTTTTCACTGAGATCGCGTGGAGTCACAAAAACCACTGGTGTTGGATCTTCTCCTAGATCGTTGACGCTTGCCATCAGAGATGCGTAACTACTCGGGGTTCCGCAGACAACAAAATGGCCAGAAAGGTTCTTGGGTGGTGCACGGCGCGTGAAGGACCGGTATTTCGACGATCGAGGGTTTTGTTGCTGGCCACGTTTGCTGGACATGCGTCGAAGGATCGGAGGGCCATCTTTGGCGTGATGGGTCCAGCTTTTGAATTCGTCAACGTCACCAACATCGGCCTCTGCAGCGGTGGGTGAAGTGATTGCTGGAAGCCTAACTCGTGGTGACGGATGCGCAACTGGCAGAGCTTCACCAATTGCGGATGCTCTTGGCCCGTCCGGATGAGGGGACAAATCTCCACGTTCAGCATGCATCGCCGCCGTCGCTGGAGAATTACACAGGCTGACAGTCGGACCAGCGGCCGCAATTGTGGTAGACGCGTGTCGGGACGACGCCAGTGGAGTTTTCGGGGCATCACTACGTGGCTGCGATTCGGTTCTGGGAGATCGCGGAGTGATTATCGGTCTCGGAGACAACAAGCGTGGCGATACGGGACCCGGGGGTGTTATCGGAGTTGTTGCCTTCCTCATGAGTTCAGCAGGAGAAAGAGCCACGACGGGTTTGACCGGTGGAGTGTACGAGTAGTCGCCCGAGTCGCCATCAGACGTTATTCGAGGACTTTCGCTCGCGGGATTGACTTCTTCGTCATCGTCGCGAATGCTCGCTGGATGACGAGTGGTAGTGGTGCCACGTTGGGAGTTGAGACCAGTCTTGTGGCGCTTGATTGATGGTTGGCTGCCTTGTTCGAAGTGTTCTGAGTCGCCAGCGTCGTCATCTCGACCCATCGGGGTGATCTTGTCGCCGCCGCGTCCTGGGTTCGGGCCTCTCGCGCTACTCCCTCCGTGCATGGATCTTGCCGAGTGTCGGTTTGTGTCAAGAACGAGCGACAACCTCTGGAACGGGTTAGCCAGCACGTTTGTGATCGTGCGGCCACTCTTTCCGGATGACATATCGACGTTTGGGGAGATGTCTGGATGTCGCGAGAAGACTGCGTTCGAGAGCTTTTCGATTTTCGAGATGGTTTCGCGTGACATCGACAAGAAGAAGACACTGTGGAAACCAATATCGCTCAGGTCTCTGTCGATCGGGTACACGATAACTGATTCCTGCAGCGTTCGGATACCGACAAGGGGGACGTTGAACTCGCGATACATCAAGGTTGCTAAAGAGCGGAACGTCGGCATGGCGAACAAGAATGACGGAATAGCTGCTTCGTGAAGACGCTGACAGCATCCTCCGATGTAGTCCTTCAGCCAGAAGCCACTACACGAACAAGTGCAAGTCGTGTCAGTCCAGAAGTTTGAAAAGCAGAGGAGGTACCAAGCGTACCCTTTGTCATCGGTGATATCGAAGCGCTGCACCATGTTTCCCAAGAACGCGTTGAAGCCGCGAATCCACAAGCTCTTCGCGAAGATCGCCAGCTTCAGTTGCTCCATGCACACGACTGCTGAGGCGCCGGAAATGTTAATGTGGCGGATGTTGTCGACCTTCGAGATCTGCACGTACAACGGGGCTTCGAATATCCACCAACGACAACACGATCAGTCTCCAGATCATCCAACACGACCGAGTGCAGACTACTCACCATGGCGGTTGTTTTTCCGGATCGAACACGTTAAAAGGTTCGTTGCTGTGTCGTCTTGGTCGAGTGATCGGCTGTGTTTACTGACCATGACAAAGCAGTAGGCTGCACTTGGTGCCCCCGCGCGCTGGAGGTCGTTCGCGTCCATGGCCGATCCTTGCAGATACGTCACGCGCTGCTCGTACTCGCGGTGGATGAGGATTCGACGCACGGAGCTCGTGGGCAAGTCCGGCGAGAGGATGATCACTTTCCGTCGGTTGCTGCGCTCGCCTTCTCCGTGGAGCCAGCTATGCAGAAAAAATCGGAGCGAGGAGTTCTCGATGTCGCCACACAGCAAGATGTGCTGAATGCGTTTGTCGGGGATGTACTTCTTGTCGAAGGCAGTCTGAAGTCACACCAAGGTAAGTCTCTGCTGGTGATGCGAATCTAAACACACTCACGTACCTCTCGATTCAGAATCTCGGTCAAGCCACTGATTTGCGTTGGGATCAGGATGCCAGTGAAGATGATCAGGAAAATGTCGGCTACCTTGCCCATTTTGGATTTTGGCGCCAGTTCTCCATATCTACAAGCAGTATCCAAATCAGCTGAACGTGAGCTCTTCCTGAAAACCTTCCCGACATCACAAGTGGCACCTACCCGACAGTGCCGATGGTGATGCAGACGAAGTACACCGAGTCGAAGAACGAGAGATTCTGGCAGTTGACGCCCGCGGAATGGTTGGATGCACCATAGTCGCAATACTCGATCGTCTGGAAAGCTGCCGCCGCACATATCAGGATACTGATGACCGACAACCCGATCAACATGCCTTGTCGCGCCTTCGCCGTCTTCGCGAGTCGACGTAATCGAAAAACTTGGAGCAATCGGATCGTGCGCACCATCAGGAAGAAGCGGTAGACGTATTTACTCTCGCGAGAGTCATCGTCGGGCACAACTACTTCCACGAGCAGCGGAAACCAGCAGCAGATATCGACAATGGAGAGCCAGTGGAGGCAGAAGGCTTTGCGGTTGGCAGCGGCGTAGTATCTGCGCAAATCGAGGAATCAGCGCCATTCAGTTTCTCGAAAGTACTCGATGCAGCGACTCACCGAAGGCCGAAGTTGACGGTGATGGCGAACAAATTGACAATATCGATGCCGCGATTAGCGTCGCTCCGTACGAAGCTGGTACCGGACCAGTTCTGAGCGATGATCGACTCGACCATGACCAAGCTGCACGGCGTTGAACGCGCAATCCCAACAGGTGAAACGATTGTAAGTACTCAGCAGTTTACTCAGCCTCTGGAGCGAGGACCCACTCACCTGAAGATGCATTGGATGATATCGAAGAAGACGCCAGCCTCCGAGTCTTTCAAGTTCCGCTCGATCCACTGACGATGGCTTTCTCCGCGCAGTCTTCTCTTGAACATGCGCCGAATGCGAAGCGCAACGCGACGGAGACTTCGCCGCACCGACCATCGGCGTTGTGTCTGCTGGTGTTGTACAAACTCCTCGATCGAGTTCATTGTCGCCACTCGCCACGAGGATGGTCACGATCAAGGCGATAGTCTGCAGAAGGGCTCACACACGCGATGATTGACAGCCCACTTCGGTGAACCCCGTCATCCGAGTACCTTCGTCGAGGATCAAGTCTTCTCACCGGCGTGGGCGCTATCGCGTTGAAGGGACCAGTCGAGGAACGGTTATCGGCGGCCTCCATGCAGTCGATGCCGCAAATAGACTGCAGTCGAGCGAGTCCAGGAATGACTTGTCCGCCTCACAATAGCTCGAGGGCACATGGGCTCAAACCTACAGTCCGCATGTATCACCCTGCACGACAGTCGCATCGATTACAACCAAAGGCTCGTCGTGTAGCAGTGGACTCCAACGTCTGTTCAAGACCCTCGACATCCAATTTCGCTGCGCTAGCGGACAAAGGAAATCGTGCTTACCAGTCACTGCCACTCAAGCACCTTGTTACGTGAAGGCTAGGTCTCCAGAGCCAACGTGCACGTAGTTTACGACGGCAGTTCGCGTGATGGTTCAAGGGGCTGCACAACCCACACATCTTCCTATGGACGAGTTGCGGCAAAACCTCGTCAAGCAGACCACCGTGCCCGTCACGTTATCAGTCGACGAAGGAGAAAATCCCGTGGTACGATAGCT
>JAADXE010000457.1:0-24956 GCA_023337545.1 Pythium coloratum | reverse complement strand
CGCGACCGCGCGTAGGCTTGCTGACACAATCCAAGTCACCCAATGGCATCATCACATCAGGGCCTTCAACAAGATGGCCGACTTGATGGCGAACGTGGCAATGGACTCCAAGTCCAGCATCCAAGTACGCCATCCCACCCAGCGGGTGGAACACCGAGGTTTACAGGACCTTCTTGAGGGAGATCTCTCTCATTGGCAAGATACCGCGCGTGTAGCGCGGGAGCCGGCTCACTGAGCCTCTGAAAAGCTGTTAGAGTTCGTTAATTCGGCACTCAATAGACTTCAACTTCATCATCATCACTCACGGAGAAGCTGGCAGCCTCTGGTTGCGGTGACGAGATGCTCGCCGTGGGCAGTGCTGCACGTCTGGGCGAGACAAGCACGCAGTTTTTGATTGAGAACCGCGTAAACCGCCACGACACTGTCCAGGCCTTTGAGCGAGAGGTTCTGCTCACGAAGCCGTTCACGGCCCTACGCGATGACTTCCAGGTAGCTTTTGATGCCGCTGACGATCATACGAGATTACTTTCGCTGAGTACGAGTCCGGGGTCTCTGATGGCAGAGAGGGTGAAGAGGAATCGGAGAGATCAAGCGCCGGAGAAGTCGACAAAGAAGGCCGATCACTCGACCTCCGTGCCGTCTACGAGGGACTCCACCTCAACTCCATGAAGGTCAAGGCATGTTTGAAGGCCCTTCGCCAGCACGAGCTGATCTACGACGGGATCTTTCCTCGTATCAAAGCAGCTCGTCTCAAGATGCGCCGGCGCGACGAGTTGTTTTTTGCAGTCGGTGACTACGTGGAAGTTGTGGAGGAAGCAGCGGCGTCTGTTCACCGTGCTGTTCGTCGGTTTATTGTGCTTAACGCACGGTACTTTGTGTGCACCGCGGCTGTGGCGGCGACGCTTCCCGACCGGTTGGCGAGTGAGCTCGAGTGTGACGGCTGGTCTGAGCAAGTCCGCTTCAAGTTCGAGCACGTTGTCCTGGACGAGGCTGGAGCCATGCTGGAACCAGATATAGTGGGCACCATCGTCCATGGCTGCCGCTCGCTGCTCATGGTCGGTAACCATCGCCAACTGCCGCCCTTCACCAAGTGGAAGAAGGCCTCTAGTCAGAACTTCAATGTCTCTCTGATGATGCGGCTCAGTCAGAACGCCTCGACGACCCACAACATGATCACCACGCAGTACCGCATGCACCCGCAGCTAGCAGACATCGTGTCGTCTCAGTTCTACGGAAATGTACTGCAGACCGCGCTGTCTACTAAACGCTCGCGGACGCGGTGCTGGCCAGTGGTGTTCGTGGACGTGAAGGGGGAGGAAGAGCGATGTGGCACGTCGTTCCTGAACCGACAGGAGATCGACACCATCGTGGAGCTCGTCAAACAAGAGCGCCTCTCGAACCCGACACAGACAGTGAACGTGATTTGCTTCCACAAGCCGCAGATGTTGGAGATCTGCCGAGAGCTCGTGAATATTGGGCTTTTGCCTGCGGATACACAGTCGCGCTTTCCAATGCTGGACGTGTGCACGGTGGACGCGATGCAGGGCCGCGAGGCCGACATAGTCATTCTTTCTTGCGTTCGTACCAGCGGCAAAGGCATCGGCTTTGTGGCTAACCGCAATCGAGCCAACGTAGCTAATGAGTCGTGCCAAGCACGCGCTCTATATCGTCGGCGACTGGGCTGCTCTGTCCGCGGACGCGCTGTGGTGTGGTGTGCTGTCCCACCAGCACGTCGTGCGTGAGAGATGAGTTGTCGTGAGTGGTGGCTGAGCAGTCTTCTAGCTGACACATTTCCGTCAATTAAAGTCCGAAAAATTGTATTGCGGGAAGTTCGGAGTGTTTCACCAATGAAATGCTGCGGTCCATGGTTCATTTGCACATAGCCAGGTCAGTTCATTCTAAAAAATCGCGGAAGGTAAATCAGTACATTTGCGGTAATCTCGAGTGGGCTCCTCCTATCGATTCGATCACCATATTAGAGAAGTCACGACTCTTCTCGGGGCTTGATGGACTCTTTTTCGGCATATCGGTTGGGCTGGTTGTAGAGCATCACAACACACATGGCCGTCTTCTGCATGTCAGCCCCAGGCCATTGGGTCACGGGCACAAGCTTCACAACAAGCAACGCTAACGTTCTCGCACTCCCATCAGTCTTGGGGGTTAGTAGTTTTCAGCCGCTGACCGCTTCCGTATCTTCATTCTTTATGTTATGTGAAGCTCAACGAATGGTGCCGGCACCTCTGCTGTGGCTGCTGCTTTGAGTGGATCTCATTCCAGAATCGATATGGCTACACTCGCACCTCGTTCCACGTACAGTACCGTAGTTTGCGCGGCTTTTGAGCAGCGCCTCCCCCACACTGCCACACTGTGCGGCGCCGCGTGATCTGGTCACTGACTCACAGCGTCTGACTCTGTAGACCCCACTCGAGCCGAGTCGCACAGACTGCCCGCCGTGCTGGTGCGACTGCAGACATCTCAGCGACATATTCCCCCCCACAAGTCGCCATGATCCATACTGTACCGTAGGCACGAAGATCTCGCAGGTTATCAGAGGCATCTTGTCGTGTTTGCGCAAGTCTTTCGGTCCAGTGGAGATCGATTTGGTGTTCCGATAGACAGAGGAGAAGAGGAGAAAGGATAAGAAGAGGGGAGAGCAAGCGAGAATTTGTTTTCCGACCGAACCCATTGCGGTATTCTTGATGGAGAGCCAATTGCGAGCTGAGGCGACGCGTTCTGTTCTTGGGTTGGTGCCACGTCGTGCGCATCGGCTCAGTGTCGGCGCTGATTGGCTGAGCCAGACGTGTCATCGACGTCCTTCAGTTTTGAAGAGAGCCAACGTTGGAATGACGGTCTGCTTTCGACTAGCAAGGATATCAATACATAGGTTTCATAGTGTTAGGTTTCAGACGAAGCTAAAACCTCATTTGAATTTATAAGCCCAAATATAGATTATGACAGGAATGAATTCCATTCTCAGCAACCTGGTCATAGAGGATCCAATTGCCCATCACCTCCGCCAGCTGGCGACTGCCACACTGTAGGTACGATTGGAGTGAAACGGCGGGAGTGCACATGGAAAACCTCAAAATCTCGGTCTGCTCTTTTGTTCTCTTCGACGTCGCGATCTCGTCTCCTCCGTCACCTCCTCCGCTGTGTGTGTGTGTGTCTGCGCTGCGTGTATATCGCCAGCGCAACATCACTCTCTCCTCCGCGGATCCGTTCTCCGTGGCCACCTCAGTCGGAGCAAAATCACTCGGCAATTTGCTCAGCCACCAAGACCCCCTCCGTCGACCAGCTCCTCCAAGCGACGACACCACCCTCCCCTCCATCGCCATGCGCAGCTCCACGCGTATGCTCCAAGCGGCGCTGCTGGCCACGGCAGCGCTCGCCACGCTCGCGCTCGTCCGCGCACAGGACGCCGCCGCCTCTCCGCCAGAGTGTGAGGCCAACCAGTACCTCGACAGCGAAGCCACGACCTGTCTGAACTTCACCAGTCCGTTCGCCAAGGCCTCAGCCGATCTCAGCACGTCGCTGGACTCGGGCAACACAGCGTGGATGCTCGCGTCGTCGGCGCTTGTGATGATCATGACGCCCGGCGTGGCGTTCTTCTACGCCGGTCTGGCCGGTGAAGAGATGGCCAGCAACACCATCATGATGTCGTTTGTCAGCATGGCGCTCGTGTCCATCCAGTTCTGGGCCTTCGGCTACAGCGCCTCGTTCGGCATGGAGATCTTCGGCTGGGCCGGATACAAGGACGTCACTGGCGCCGTAGGCGGCGTGTACGGCGTCAAGATCCCAGGCGTGCTCTTCGCGTTCTTCCAGACGCAGTTCGCCATGATCACGCCTGCTCTTCTCAGCGGCGGCATCGTCGGCCGCATGAAGTTCGGCACGTTCATCGTGTTCATTTTGCTCTGGACGTCGCTCGTGTACGACCCACTGGCTCGCTGGATGTGGTCGCTCAAGCTCGACGACGAGTACGCGCTGACCGCCATGGGCTGGGAAGGCAAGATGGGCAGCTTGGACTTTGCCGGCGGTACTGTCATCCACGTCTCGAGTGGTTTCGGTGCGCTGGTCGCCGCCATCATGGTCGGTAAGCGCTACAACCACGGCGAGGCCGTCAAGCCGCACAACGTGCCGCTGGTGATGATCGGCCTGACGCTGCTCTGGTTCGGATGGTTCGGTTTTAACGCCGGCTCGGCCACTGCTGCCGACGGCGTCGCCGCCACCGCCGCCATCAACACGCACCTGGCGCCTAGCGCTGGCTTCCTCACGTGGATGGCGCTCGAGTGGATCTTCTACAAGAAGACGGATCCGTGCGGTGCGGCCTCGGGTGCCGTCGCTGGCCTGGTCGCCATCACGCCTGGCTGTGGCTACGTGCTGCCGTGGGCGTCGGTCATCTTCGGCGTCGTCGGCGCCACCGTGTCGTTCATCGCCATCCACGTGAAGAACCGTCTCCGCTACGACGACACGCTCGACTCGTTCGGTCTCCACGGCGTCGCCGGTTTTGTCGGCGGTCTGCTCACGGGTCTGTTCGCCACCTCGGAGGTGAACCCGGCCATCAAGGGCGGCGCGTTCTACGGCAACCCGGAGCAGCTCTGGCACCAGTTCGTGTCGCAGTGCGTGGCCGGCGGCTACTCGGCCGTCGTCACGTTCCTCATCCTGATCGTGCTCAAGTACACGATGGGTCTGCGCGTGTCGGAGGACAAGGAGGTCGAGGGCGTGGACATCTCGTACCACGGCGGCGCGGCCTACGCCGGCAACGCGAGCCGCGGCGGCACCATGTCGCCCAACTTCAAGGCCGCCAACCCACCGGACGGCGACTTTGCCGCGCTCATGACGCCCGCCAAGCCAGTGGAGCCGTCGGCGAATGTGTAGAGAGGACCGCTAGTGCTTGTATCTAAATCGTAAAACCCTCATTTTCGTGTTCCATTTTGTTGGCATATTCTGGAGGAGAATAGATCAGAGGAGGGGAGAACCAACTTGACGAGAGAGGAGACCCAAGTCGAAGAAGTCGTCTCACAGTAGATGCAGGCAGTCCACAAAGACGAGGGGGAAACGCTTTAGGGGATGACGAGCTGACGAAAGCATCACAAGCGAGAGGAGAGGAGAACCACTAAACACGGAAGATCTTTTGCTCGACAGATACCGCGCGGATCGCGGGAGGATCGTTGCTCGAGCAGTTGAAGTGCAGCAGAACAAAGATTTCGACTGCTCTTTTGTTCTCTGGAGCCGGAACTGAAGCCGGAGCCATTGATTTTCCCCTGTCATTTCCTGATTTTTGTGGGTGTTGTGTTGAAGTCGTTCCGCTGGTGAGGATGAGTGAGGAAAAGGGGGATGGGCTTTTTGTGTCATGGCCCGTCGCTTGCACGTCTGAAGAGGGGTCGGGCTCCGCGGCACCGCCAGCAATTTTGATGGCGCTTCAGCTTCTGTTCTGCGTTTTGGTTCCAGAGGTTGCGCGAAGGTCGCGCGAGCAACTCCCCTCATCCGCTCCCCTCCCCCTCCAAGTGTTTGACCAAACACGGGGCACGCAAGCTTTGCTCAAACATGAGACCCCGTTGTAAGCTGGATACGGAGCCACGTCGCTTGGAGCAACAGGTGCAGATCCAGTGGCTCAGCCATTGGCTGGGTGTGGGTCGGGCTCTGCCGTGGCGCCGGCCGTTGCAACAACGCGTTCCGTTCTGCGACGGGTGGAACTTTCCAGCCGCTGACATCAATTGCTGAACCCCTTCCAGAGCCTCAGCAGCAGCAGCAGCAGGTCCCCAACCTCCATTTCATTCCGCGTCGATCTCACACTCACTTTGCATTTTGCTCCGGTCCGCCCAACTCCCCTCCCCGGCTCACATTGCCTTCTGCTCTCCCCTCCCCTCTCTCCGCCATGGCGCCGCTCCGCTTGAGCTCCTCGCTGGTGCTCCTCCTGGCGTCCTCCGCCGTCCTCCTCCTCTGCGCGTCCGCCCAGGCGACCACCACGACCACGGCCCCCGAGTGCTCGGCCTCCCAGTACCTCAACGCCACCTCCAATGAGTGTGTGGACTTTTCCAGTCCGCAGCAGAAGGCGTCGACCGACTTCAGCTCCTCCATCGACTCCGGCAACACCGCGTGGATGCTCACGTCCTCGTGTCTCGTCATGATCATGACGCCGGGCGTCGCGTTTTTCTACGCCGGCTTGGCCGGTGAGGAGATGGCCAGCAACACTATGATGATGTCGTTCGTGGCCATGGCCGTCGTGTCCATCCAGTTCTTCGTGTTCGGCTACTCGGTGTGCTTCAGTCCGGATCTCTTCGCGTGGTCGGGCTACAACGACGTCACGGGCGACGTGGGCGGCGTCTACGGCGTCAAGATCCCCAACGCCGTCTTCGCGCTGTTCCAGACGCAGTTCGCCATGATCACGCCGGCTCTCATCTCGGGCGGCATCGTCGGCCGCATGAAGTTCGGCACCTTCATCGTGTTCACGCTGCTCTGGACCTCGATCGTCTACGACCCGCTGGTCCGCTGGATCTGGGCCTACCGCCTCGACTCGAGCTACGCGCTCGTGCCCAATGGATGGGGCGCTAAGATGGGCACGCTGGACTTTGCAGGCGGCACGGTCATCGAAGTGGCCTCGGGTTTCAGCGGCCTGGTCGCCGCCATCGTCGTGGGCAAGCGCTACAACCACGGCGAGCCCGTCAAGGCCCACAACGTGCCGCTCATGATGATCGGCACGAGTCTCATCTGGTTCGGATGGTTCGGCTTCAACGCCGGCTCGGCGGGCGCTGCGGACTCGATCGCTGCGATCGCTGGTATCAACACGCACCTGGCTGGCTCGGCGGGCTTCCTCACGTGGATGGCTCTTGAGTGGGTCGTCGCCAAGAAGCTGGACCCGTGCGGCTCGGCCTCGGGCGCTGTGGCGGGTCTCGTGTGCATCACGCCGAGCTGCGGCTACGTGCTGCCCTGGGCGTCGGTTGTGTTTGGCATCGTGGGCGCCGGCGTGTCGTTCACGGCCGTCCATGTGAAGAACTACCTGCGCTACGACGACACGCTGGACGTGTTCGCGATCCACGGCCTCGCGGGTTTCACGGGCGGACTCATGACGGGTCTGTTCGCGACCAACCAGGTCAACCCGAACATCAAGGGCGGCGCCTTCTACGGCAACGGCGCGCAGTTCACGCACCAGCTCGTGTCGTTCGTGGTCGCCGCCGCGTACTCGATGGTCGGCACGTTTGTGATCCTCATGGTGCTCAAGTACACGATGGGTCTGCGGCTGACGGAGGAGAAGGAGATGGCCGGTGTCGACATGTCGTACCACGGTGGGCAGGCGTACACTAACGCCGCCAGCGCCAACAACAGCCGCCACGGCAAGAGCTCCTCGCCGCTTTTCAAGGCCGCCAACCCACCGGACAGCGACTTCACGTCGTTCATGACGCCAGTGCCGGAGCTTCGCGACACGCGCGACTCGGAAAACATGGTTTGATGATAGCATACTTCGAGGTCGAGTGTGTGAAGAAGAGCAAGAGGCCACGCGGGCCAGTCTTGTAGAGAGAGAGAGAGTCTTGTAGAGTGCCCTGCACTCGGTTTTATACTACTGCTGCCACATAAATGTACTAAATTACCAACTTTTGAATTTTGTGGGTCTTTTTTCGAATGCATTGTCCTGGCTATGTACGACTGGAACGTTCGATAAAATGGGAATGTGCCTTTTCGTGGACCGCTCCAATTAACCGACTACGGGACGTTCTGTCGCTTCACGTGTTGGTGGTTGAGTACTTTACGCCACGTCGTATCGGTGGAGAGCGCCGCGCGATTCCCCACGATGTACAAGACCTGCTTGGCGCGGCTCAGCGCGACGTTGACGCGGTTCACGTTGGCCAGGAAGCCGATGCTGTTCTGCGTGGTGCGCACACACGACAAGATCACGACGTCCGCTTCACGGCCCTGCATCGAGTCCACGGTGCACACATCGAGCGTAGACAGCGACTGTGAGTTGCCAGAAACTTCTTCCGTCAGGAGCCCGAGCTTGACCAGCTCACACCGGATCTCCTTGAACTGCGGCTTGTGGAAGCAGATCACATTTACAGTTTGCGTAGCGTCGGCGAGTCGCTCTTTCTGGACCAGCGTCACGGCGGCAGCGATCTCTTCTTTATTCAAGAACGACGTGCCGCACTTCTCTTCCTCCGCCTTCACATCCATGAAAAGCACCGGTTGACGACGCGTCCGCTCACGACTGGTGGACGCTGCGGTCAGCAGCGCGTCGCCGTAGAACTGCGAGGACACGATCTTCGCCAGATGTGGGTGCATGCGGTACTGCGTGGTCATCATGTTGTGTCTCTTGCCAGTCTTTTGGCTCAGCCGCATCATCAACGAGACGTCGAAGCCGTAGTTGGACGCCCACTGCCACTTGGTGAACGGCGGAAGCTGGTGGTGGTCGCCCACGGACAGCAGGGAGCGGCAGCCGTGGACAATCGTGCCAATGACGTCTGGCTCGAGCATGGCACCCGCTTCGTCCAGGATCACGTGTTCAAATGTGAACTCGACTCGATCTCCTGAACCATCTGAGCCGTCAGGATCGGCATCAGACGTGGCGTCTGGTATTGCAGGAGCAGTGTGCTCGTCCTCCAACAGTTGAGCCATTCGATCGGGAAGCGTCGCGGCCACCGCAGCCGTCGATACAAAGTAACGCGCATTCGTGATGATTTGCACACGCGCAGCACCCCGAACGGACTCTGTAGTGTTCGACACGATAGATCTGTAGCTCTTGACAGCTTCCACCAAGGCCGAAATGGTGGCCGCACGACGCATCGTCTGACGAGCGGCTTCAATTGCCTTGAACGAGTCTTTTTCGATGAGTTTGTGCTTGCGAAGCCACTTCGAGCAGGCTTTGACGAGCTCCGCACTAGTGCTCAAGGTCGTGAACACCTCGTCCATCGCCTCCTCAGCCTCCTCCAGTGGCTCTTCCGTCGACTCGTCACTATCCAATATGTCCACTAGTCCATCGAGTCGCGCTTGCGTTGTGATGTAAGCGAGACCCAGACTTCTGTACGGTCCAGTCAGCACCTCCTGCCCAAAAGCCAGGACATCAGCGTGGCGATCGACTCGATTATCAATCGGAAACTGTGTGCTGGTGGCACCCAGTCGTGCAGCGTTGCCCACCTCCAGCATCTCATCGCCGCACCCAGAAGCCGCCAGCTTCTCAGTGAGCGAGTCGATCGCCTTGTTGGTCGTTGTGCAGATTAACACGCGTGCGCCGTCGGTCTTTGGTAGCCTCGTCTTAACGTACTCAACGATGAAGGTCGACTTGCCCGTGCCTGGAGGTCCCTGGACAAAGTCGACTGGCGCGCGGATCTTCGTGAGGATGTCGAACTGCGAGTCGTTGAGCTTGGACTTGGCGCGTGTGTCTTTGGCAACTGGGCGGAGCGTGCTCTTGTGCTCTCGACAGGCGTGGATCAAGCCATTTTCAATCACCTTCTTGATATCAGCATCCGTCTTCGTCGCGAATTCGCATAGTGACTCGAAGCGGTAGATGAGTGTCGTGAAGCTGTCGAACACGATGGCTTTTTGAGGCTCAGACGACACGGGCACGCGTTTGAAGGAGTCATTGTACGCGATGGCGACCACAGTCACAGGAAACTTGGCGACCTGTTGGCATTTTTTGGGTGACTTTTCTGTCTGTTTGATATACAGCCAGCCAGCCTCCGTCTTCAGCAGCGTCTTGACCAAATCAGCAGGCGACACGCCCGTTGGATCCTTGGCCTTCCAGAGCACGACACCGTCCCATTCTTTGACTTCCGTGGAGATCTCCACCTTTTCCTTGCCTGTCTTCTGGTCTCTTGATATAAAAGCCACGTGAACGTGAGCCTGTTCATCAAATGGCTCCCGGGATTTGCTTTGCTGGCGACCAAATTCGGAATGCGACGCGTGGAGCTCCATGAGAATCAGCTTCTTCCACTTATCTGCGTACGAGCCGCCTGCCGTAGGATCCGGTGGCAGGCCATACTTGAGGGTGTCGGGTGTGAGTTTCTCACGCGGAGCTCCGTCCCTCTCGCCGCCATCTTTGATACTGGCCCACGTCTTCGTGGTCATGCGCGGCACGTCATTCGGCGGGCGATGGGTCGACGTGCCTCCTCCACGACCACGACCACGTCCACGAGTGGGACCCTGACCTCGACCACGTTGGGATACAGGGACATAGGTACCAGCAGAGCCTTCACGACCGTCCCCAGCACCTCGACCTCCATGGCCACGGCCACGAGTGGCTGGGCCTCCTCGTCCACGGTGGCTTCCTAACTTCACTGGCATGGCTTTAGACGCAACTGTGAGCTTGAAAGGAAGAGTTGAAATGACCCGAGAGAGCTCCAACACGAGCTCCCAACGGTCACTTGGCCACTAGTCTGCCCCGGTCTGTCTATAGCAGTGTCCCATAGCAAACGCCCCGTCTGGACCCATGGAGGTTCGAAAAAGAACGTCGGATCTTAGTCTGTTTGTCGTCAATTCAAAACGAATAGAATGTAGCCATATTGACTTTGACATCACCCTGCCATCCTATGTAGTCCACATCATAGAAGCTATCCGTCATATTCGACTAGGTACGAATGGGACGTAGTTCTGTTTCTGCGGTAACTTACTCGTAATTTACGCCGTTTGCGCCTGCGAAACTTCTTTTTTTATTTCTTTCCCTGGACGCGTGCCTTGAAGAGTCCCCTCTCCTCCTGCAAGCAGCTCCGCTAAGAAGAAACGCGTCTGCCGTCCTCCTCCGCCATGCTCCGCCGCTCGCGTTCCATCGCCCGCCGCGCCGCCGCGCACCACGCGTCCGCTGCGCGCGCCTCCCAACAATGCTGCAGTCTACTCCCCGTCCCCTCCTCCTCCTCCTCCTCCGCGTCCTCCATCTCCTCTTCTAATGGACGCTCCGCTCTGCAGACTGCGTCGCGTGCCATGTGCACCAAGGCCGCCGTGAAGAAGGGCGAGCCGCTGTGCTGTCCGCAGTGCGGATCCACGCTCGCGCTGGCCGAGTCGCTGGCCGACACGGCGTCCTCCGCCGGCTCGGGCTCCGCCGTGCGCAAGCAGGAGCCCACCAGCGCCGCTGCGGCGTCGGCGTCGGCCGTCGCCGACTTCACGTTCAAAGAGGGCGACGTGGTCAAGTGCACGGGCTGCAATCTGCACTTCGCGGTCAAGGCCGCGTCCCCTGCCACTGCGTCCTCGTCCTCCTCCGCTGGCCCGCGTCCGCTGACGCAGCCGTCGTTCCGCAACGCCGCTGCGGCCGCGGCGCTGAGCTCGCTGTCGTCGTCGTCGCTCATGGGCACGACGATGCAGTCACGCGGCTCGACATTCGGCGGCCCAGGCACACCCGCCAACACCAACAGCACCACAGGCGCGAGCGGAGCTGTCCAGCGCCGCCGCATGAATGGTACGTGCTTCCGACAGCGTCCCCTCTTGATGCAGTAAGTAGACTGACGTAGATGTGACGTGTGACAGCCGACGGCGAGTACGAGAAGCTGGCGAATGAGGCGTTCGGCTCCGCGATCCCAACCAGCTCCGTGACAACGGGCGCTGGCTCGCGGTCGGGCGCAAGCAGTTTCCTGAAGCAGCGTCTGCTCACGCCGCGCGAGATCTACGACGGCCTGAATCAGTACGTCATCGGTCAGGACAATGTCAAGCGCATCCTGAGCGTCGGCGTGTACAACCACTACAAGCGACTGCGCGCGCAGGAGCTGCTGAGTCAGCGCAAGGAGGCGGCCCAGCGCGCCAGCGCCATGCAGTTCCAGCAGCAGCACCACCACTCGATGTTCCAGCCGAATGAGCTGCTGGAAGACGATGTTGAAGAGCTATCGACCGCCGGTCCTACGACTTCCACGACGCCCGGTCTGTCGAGTCTGAATCGCCGCTTGCTGCTGGAAGAAGTGTGGATGGACTCGGCCTCTGCAACGGAGAAGCCTGCGCCTCGTGTGACTGCTAATGATGAGCTGCCGCTTGGAAAGCTGGAGTTGCTGCAGGACGTGGAGCTGGATAAGACGAACGTGATGATGATCGGACCAACGGGTTCAGGAAAGACGCTGCTGGCCAAGACCCTGGCGCGTCTGGCCAAGGTGCCGATCGTGATCGCCGACGCAACGTGCCTCACGCAGGCCGGCTACGTGGGCGAAGACGTCGAGTCGGTGCTGTTCAAGCTGTACCAGGCGTCCAACTACAACCTTGAGGCCACGCAGCGCGGCATCGTGTACATCGACGAGATCGACAAGATCTCGCGCAAGAGCGAGAACGTGAGCATCACGCGCGACGTGTCGGGCGAGGGCGTGCAGCAGGCGCTGCTCAAGATGCTGGAAGGCAGCTCCGTGAACGTGCCGGAGAAGGGCGGCCGCAAGAACCCTCGCGGCGAGTACATCACGATCGATACGACCAACATCCTGTTCATCTGCGGCGGAGCGTTCGCCGGTCTGGAGCAGCTCGTCGCGCGACGCACGCAGAAGTCGTCCATCGGTTTTGGCGCGCAGATGAAGAACACGCGCATGAAGGAGTCGGAGCAAATCGGCAGTCTCATGCAGCGCGCCGACCCGGAGGATCTCGTGTCTTTCGGCATGATCCCGGAATTCATCGGACGCTTCCCGCTGCTCGTGAGCACGAGCGGCCTCACGAGTGACGAGCTTGTACAGGTGCTGACCGAGCCCAAGAACTCGCTCGTGCGGCAGTACAAGGCGCTGTTCGCGATGAACGGCGTCGAGTTCCACGCGACTGAGGGCGCGTTGGACGCCGTGGCCGAGCTGGCACTCAAGCGCAACACGGGTGCGCGTGGACTGCGCTCCATCTTCGAGCGCGCGTTGATCGACACGATGTTTGAGCTGCCGGACTTGAAAGACGTGAGTGCTGTGTATGTGGACGAGGACGCGATCATGGGCCGCAAGAAGCCCGTGCTGATTCGCGGAGGCATGACGCTGGACGACTACTTGAAGAACGTCGACGACGAGGCCGAGGCCGTGTAAGACACGCGCCGTCGTCGTCTTCTGTCTCCTTGTATCACCACCACACCACCCACTCCCAAGATCCGCCCGCTGTGTATCGATATCATATCACCTAGGATCACAAGAAAGCCCATAAACTCAAAACAAAGAAATTCCACAGTGAAAACGAGACGGTGCTCACTTACCGCGGATTGGTTTCGCGCCTTCAAGGTCTCTGCTATAAATATAAACATGAAGCGGGCAAGACCCTCATCAGCACGGCGCAGTCGACTGCGAGGTGCGAGTCTGCTGATCGCGAGGCCTTGTGAGAACGAGAGCGAGAAGCAACAAGCGAACATGGTCGTGGGTGCGTCCTTGGCCGCGGGGCCTGATGACAAGGAGGGATTGCGTCTCGAAGCACGGCGCCAACGCGAACAGGAGCGTTTGAAGAAGCTGGGGCCGGGTCGCCTACGCAACATTGGGGTAAGTCGATAAAGAGGCATGCGGAAACCGGATTCTTCTCGATCTAATCACCTGCTTGGGCTCCATTCAGGCGGATATTGCTGGCGTGAAGAACCAAATCGAGGAGAAGAAGCTTCAGGATGAAGCCGATCGCGAGGCTCAGCGCCAGGCGTTCGAAGAAGACGAAGCCATCCGTCGGTACCTGATCCAGATCGAGTCGGAAGACGCGTTGGCCAAGCGGAAGGAGATGCTCACACTGCGTAACGACTGGCGTCTGCAAGCGGCGGAGCGCAACCGAGCACTGGAGCACGACGCGAGAGAGCGTGCGATCCCCATCGAGCCGGAGACGTGTGCACCCGGTGCTGCGCAGAAGTTCAACGGAGAGGACCCATTGCGTCTTGAGCGGACGCGTCTGCAGGCCATGCAGCTCAAGGAGTGGACGCTCGCCCAAATGGAGGAGAAGCGGCAATGCGAGAAGCTCGACGCCGACGATGAACGCCGATTCGGTGCGTATCTGGCGGAGATCGAACGGTTCCAGGAGGCTCTCCACACGGCCACGGAGCGCGAGCGCACGCAGATCTCGCTCGAGATGCAGCGCTTCAACCAGTCCTTGCTGGACGAGAAACGCGACCAGGAGCGACGCCGACACCAACAGGAGCAGGCGATGAACGCGGACGAGATCCAGAAGACGCTGCAGAGCAACTTGATCAGCGAGAACCCTCTCCAAGCCCAGCTGCCGGGCGTGTCGTTTGACCATCGCGTGCGCGTCGACCACTGGAAGGGTTTCTCGAACGACCAAACGAAGCGTTACCTGGCGCAGAACGACCACTTGCTGGCGGAGAAGGCGCGTCACCAGGAGCAGGTTCGCAATGAGGAGGCGAATGACGCACGCCGACAAGCCGAGTTGAACCGGATACTCGTGGAGGAGGAACACAACACCCAGAGAAAGAAGGCGATGGAACAGCTCGCGATGAAAGAGGCGCGCGACAGGCAGGCACGCGAAGCCGCCGAGCGAGAGCAGAAGAACGCGCAGCAAGCACGAGGCAAGATCGAGCCAACGTTTTTCCAGAACTTTGGACGCTCGTACCGCTAAGCTATCGTACGCGTGGCCTTGTTGGACGACGACGTCGACGGCGGAGATAGCTGCACGCAGTCTGTGAGATAGGATACGATCATTTCCATTAGCACCACATATCATCATCAATATCATACACATAGCCTTCAAAACGACTTCATCCGCGATCACGAACCCTTGCGTCCCTCTTTTAGAGGAGCTGCTTCAGCGCTGATGTGGCTCGATCAAGATCGCTTTCGGTGAGCTTGTTAAGGAATGCCTGCTGGTCTTCAGGACACGACATCGCCAGCAGACTCTCGTGCAGCTTCCAGTAGGTGGAGGCGAACGCGTCCCACTTCACTCGCTTCGCGTTTTCAATCTCTTCATCCAGCATATCGATGTCGACCGGACCAGGATCTCCATCTTCTGCTGGCTGTACTCTCACGCTCGTGTTGCTCCTGTTGCTCGTGTCCGAAACCTCACTCGCAGCGTCGTCACTTGCACTTACAAACTCTTTTTGCCCCGGGGGCAATGTCTGGGCTGCGTCATCTTGCTTTCTGTGGTCGTACGCGTGGCATAAACTCTGGCGCCAGTCTGGCGCTAGCGTGCGCTTGCCTTCACACATCATCTGGAGGAACGTCGCGAAGCGTGGCTGAGCGTGAGGCACCAGCCAGTCCTTGAGAGACCGCTTGCGATTAGCGTACTCGGGAAGATTCGAGTTGGCGAAGACTTGATACATCGCCTCGAGGCATACGGACTGCGGTGGTGTCAATGGCTGAGAAGTGGGGTCCACTTGCAGGCCGAAATGGAGCGCCGACAGCTTGTGAAAGAGCCGAGCGAATAACTTCCACGTTACCTCTGCGTCCGACGGAAGCACGCACACGTCACTCAACGCGTCTCGGACAAAAACTGCGATGGTGGCGGCGTTGGCGGACATATCGTGGCCTGCCTGCAGGATGGTGAGAAGATCTTTGACGACCTGGACGCACTGGTTACCGTGATTTGACTTGACTCGTGGTGAGAGACGTGTGAAGAACAGCAAACAGCTCTCCAACACGCGCGAGAAGGACTTCGATGGGTGCCAGCCATTCGAGGTCGACATCTTGGCCAAATGCATGAGTGTCTCGGTGCACATCGCGAGGACCATCGGCGACAGACCCAGCGCACCCGCTTCGTCGTTGTCTTCAAAGATGGCGCGGACAATCAGCAGCCCACCGTCAATCACACGAAGCACGGCGTCTCGCTGCGCTCCAGTCATCACTTCGCCACTCTCCAGAAAGCAGTGGACGCTGCCGATACACTCGGTCGCCATCGGGAGGTAGTGGGCTACCCAGTCTTCTTTGTCAGGCTCGCCGTATTCCGGTAACAACGACGAGCTCGCGAGCAAATCGAGGAGATCAAGCGACATCTCAAGCTCCGCGGTGAGCTTGTGGCCTGGACCTTCAGCGCATAACAAGTCGAACGCGCTTGAGACGAGTTGCAGGTACTCTTGCTTCACTGGTCCGCTGACTTCCGGATACAAGAACGCGAGAAGTCGAACGATTTCGGTTTGCACTTGCGCATCCAGTGGGATACCCTTTGCAGCCTTGGACTGCGTGAGCTGGACGAGCGTCTTGATCGCATGGCTGGCCACAGCGTCATCCCACACATAACACACGAGCTCGCGCCAAATCTCCCACACCACAAACCGCTGGTTGGGATCGGGATACACAGTTTGCTCGAGGAGGAAGAGCTGTAGAGCCTGAATCGAGTCTGCTTGTGCCACGAAGGCGTCGAGAATGAAGTCGACGAAGAGACCGACGGTCTTGGCGTAGCCGCCGATGAGCGAACGCCTTCCCCATTCACGAAAACGGCTAAACAGATCGCCCACAGTCGTGAAAACTGATTCATCCGCACCCGTGTCGTCGTCGTTTTCGCCGGATCGTCCATCGCGGGCGCCTCGGATCACGAAGAACGCCGACGTCGCGAGGAGATAGCTCCACAACAGCGAAGCTTCTTCAACTGCGTGGCTGCCATTGCTGGTGCCGTCGTCATCCTTGTCGACAAACTGTTGGCGAGTCTGTCGCACAAGGTTGCTTAGCTGCGTGCTCGACTGCCACAGCAGGGTCCCGACAAAGGACCGAGTCGACGCCTGGAGCTTGTCATTTCGTGCGCTGGTCTCGATAAACGCGATCGCACACTGCAGCACGCGGAACGCTTCATGCTGCATCTTGTCAGAGATCTCGACAATCCCTTCAGCGAACGGAATCACGGCGGCAATAGCATCAACCGCAAGTGCGACGCTGCATTCCACCTACGATCATCGTCATTATCAGCCTCCACAGCAAAGATCCACCGTCGTCAGAGCCACAGACTGCTCACCTGAGCCACCAAAGAGTCGACAAACTGCACGAACTGGCCTTGGAACGCGCGCAGGAAGAGTCTCAGCATCCGCAGCTCGTGGCCGATGTTCGACGCGTCTTCCTCTGGTCCTCCGGCGGCTCGTAGACGAAGACGCTGCGTCGTCTCCGCCAGACTGCTGCACACAGCTTCAAAGACCGATCGCAGCCCATACCCATGCTCTGCGTCTTCTCCACACGACTGCAATAGCAGTCCTCGGTGTCGCGTGGACAGTTTGTTCAGGTTCTACAACAGCCAGTCGTCAGGAAACCCACGCCTTCTGTAGACAATCCGCATGAAAACACACCTTCCAGACGAGCGTCATCACGCGAAAGTCGCGGCGATGGGCAGCATCATGCGTGTGGACGCGGAAGAGCGCGCTCGCGACGTCCACGATCCACACGCCGCCAGTTTCAGCGGCAGAGTCGTCTGCTGGCTTCAGCTCCTCCATCACCACCAGATCCACGACGGCGTCGGACCATGAGGCCAACAGCTTCAACTCGCCAGCGTCACGCTCTTCCTTGGTCAGCTCCTCGGCAATGCGCTGCGCGTACGCCACCACTGCTGCTCGCACCGCCACTGTGTTTTCTTGTGTTTCGTCAACCGGCTTCTCCTCAGTTTGTTCTTCATTCGCGCCTTCTTCCTCCACATCTTGCTTCTTGGCCACGCGCAACTTCAATTGCATGAGAAGAGCAATCAGGAGGTCGCCGCTCACACGCAGAGGCAGCTCCTTGTCCGCCACGAGTGTTGTCGCCACGCCACATCCGACAGCCAAAGACTGTGAAGCGAGATATTGAAGCACCTGGGGCACCTCTGGCTCTGGCGCTTGGCTCGATTGAGCAGCCAGCGTCTCCTCTATCAAATGAGACTGGATTTCAGCGCAGAACGCCGCCACATCTCCCTCTGCACACGCCGCGAGTCGCTCGTCCATCACCGTCGACGTTTGGTTTCCGTTTGCTTTTGAGTGCCATTTTGGCGCGGAAACATTCCCGACAGAAACCTCTTTAAACACATACAGAAACTTTCAATTCCGATATATCGTGTGCACCACCTCAGATCAGTATGCTGTATATCATTACATTTGGTCGAGAATGATGGTCGTTTCCAGCAGATCATCCGCTGAAGAAAAGCGGAATTGCGTGTGCTTACTTCGCGTGGGGTTCGGTCTCATTAGCAGCGATGGTGGCGTGGATATGCGAGGCCTGCACGTACGAGAATGAGGACGACAAGGTGAACACGTGCGCCATGTGCAACACCGCACGCGTGTTCACCTGCTCGCGGTGCAAGGAGCGTATCCAGTGCGTTTTGGGCTCAGTTTTATTGAGGAGCCACGAAAAAGATCTGACGAAATGGTGGCTTTGGTATCATTCAGACGCGGGCCGAGAGTCATGGCTAATGGAGGCACGTTCCACCGCGACTGCTTCCAGTGCACGGCGTGTCATGAGCCGTTCACGACGGCGCAGTTCCAGCTCAAAGACGGCGATCCCTACCATCTCGAGTGCTACAAGACTCTCTTTCTGCCAGTGTACGTACGCCTGTTATATTGGGTGCTACAACGAGTTGGACCGCATTGACTGATGTAACACCACTTGATGTGCTCAGTTGCGAGGTCTGTGACCAGTACATCCCGATTAACGACGCTGGCAATGTCGTGTATAAGATCGTGCCGTTCTGGGATATGAAGTACTGCCCCTCCCACGAAGAGCGCTTCCGATGTGGAAGCTGCCATCGAATAGAGGTACTGTGCGCCTGGCTTGCAGCGTGGATTACCTATCTACCTTGTGCTGACTGTCACTTGCTGCATGTAGCCCACGAACCCGCGAAAGTTCTTCGAAGTCTTGAGCGACGGTCGTAAGATCTGCCACGACTGCGCCATGTCGGTCGTCTTGGACACGAATGAGGTGAGTCCGAGCCTTGACTGCATTGAGTATTGGACCTGAACTTAACGTGGAGTACATTTTAGGCGAAGGCGCTGGTTGAAGATGTATGGAAGTTCATGGAATCCATCGGCATTTCCCTTCCTGAGGTATGCAATCGTGATTTCCTTGGCGAAGTTGAACGTGTCTTGCTTACATTGCTTCATCACGTAGATTCCAGTGTATTTGGTCGAATACGCCACGCTCAACGAGCACAAACACGCGGCTCATGGTGGCGCCAGCCATGCTCCAGCCACGTTTCCAGCGCATGGTGGCTTCATCACGCGCGGCTTGTGCCTGTCGGAGGTGACCGAGATCCAGCATCTCGTCCACAACGGCCGCAGTCACGTCCCGCAGCTCGTGCGTCTGGAAACGGTACGTCACTCGTTCTGCTCATCATGGAGTGTTTGATGCGTTTTAGCTCACCCCCTGATTCTCGTAGAACCGCTCTGTCAGTGCGATCCTGATTCTCCACGGCCTACCGTACGACCTGACGGCTCAAGTGCTGGCTCACGAGGCGACCCACGCGTACATCAAATTGCACAGTGGGTTTCCTCGTGAGATCGCTCCCATGGTGGAGGAAGGCATCTGCCAGCTCATCAGCTACCTGTGGCTCAAGTACAAGCACCTCGTGGCGTCCACAGAGTCGTGTGGTTGTTCGTCCCACTCGGCTTTCAACGCGCGTCTGCGAGAGTTTTACATGCACCAGATCGAACACGACACGTCACCCGTGTACGGCGAGGGCTTCCGCCGCGCGCTGGACGCGTATGAACGCACCCACTCGCTCCAGCAGCTCTTCGACTGCATCCGCATGCACGGTAGCTTCCCCTGAGTAGCTCCTGTGTGTCTCATTGGCCGAAGTCAAATGGATTCTAATGAAAATAGGCGAAAGTGCATGGGAATCTGACATTCATCGGTTACAAACCAGTCAAAGAGGCGGTTTCCACGTCTACGATTAGGAGACCGACGTCACGCGCTCATTATGACAGCAGAGCCAGATCTGTGTTGTCTGTGTCGTCGTCTGAAGACACGCCAATTGATCTCACGCGTGCTGCAGCTCAGCTGACCAGCAGGCCCCGGGGACGACGCACCGAATTCTATTCCAGTCGAGAATGACTACAGACTGTATGCAGCTACAGTACATGAACCTCATGTTGAGGAGATGACAACAACAGAGACGCGATTAACGTCGTCGGGGGATGGGAACGACGTAAAGATTGAAGCGAGGCAGCACCAACGATTCGAGGACGAATGCCATTCGTACAGTACTGAACGGTAACGACAAGCCCATTCCATGCATGATGCAGAGCAGATCGTTGGGTGCGTCCGCACGCATGGCTGCTGCGCTGGATTCCGCCCCAGATCTTCAACGCCGTCGCCAGTGGAAGGAGTCTTTTACAACACGGAGTTGCCAGCGGCAACTCAGTGGGTGTGTCACACGAGCAGCCATGGGAGGACCACTCTCAGAAACAACGGGGTATCAAGTTACAGAGGATTCGAACAAAGCAGGCTCTTCTTTTATCGAATCCACCTGTCAACGACACCAAGTTTAGCAGGTGCGATCCCGCTCTGTGGCACCACACACATCATTCGTGGCATCGTGGAGGTCCCTCCCTCCATCAATCAGAAGCCCGAATTCGGCCAGATCTCTCTCGCCGTTTGACATCGCACCAGCATGGCGCTTCTGAACATCAATGCAGACCCCACCACCGTGGGCTTGGAGCAGTTTTGGAGTGTTTGATTTGAATCGTCCAGCATCGATCTATGATACAGGAAGACGAGTCGATTGGTGGTGTGTGTTCCCTCAACGGATTTAGGAGACGAGGCAAACGAGGAGAGCGGGGAGGAGAGCGACCCAGATTGGCCATCCATCCCCTCACCTGCCACGCAGACAGGCAAGCACGAGCTGGGAAACTGGATTACGGACGCCTCGACGCATCCCCAGGCGGGCGGGGTGACGTCGGGCGAGCCGGACTCGCCCAATCGTGTGACACCACACCCAGCCGCCACACAAAATCCGGCGTTGTTTAAAACGGCGTTTCCTAAACTGTTCTATTCCAAACACAGCGATATCCCCCAACACGTGCTGGATAGCACAGAAGGAATGCGACGTCTGAACTCCTGAAGCAGAAGGCTATCATGTGAAAGACGGTCATCGGCCTCCTCCACAGTCAAGACACTCCATTTGATCGTCGGATTTGACTCGCCAATGCCTTGACTCACCGCCCAGCAGCCGCCTGGAGACTTGAGTCGGCTGGTTTCATTCATGATTTTTACAAAATTGTAGAAAACAGTGTTGGATACGGAGCTTTCCATTGGCTATAAATATGGACGGTTGGCAGAGCTCACCATAGTGAAACCAAGTGCTGTCATTAGGGGTAGGCGCTGCGACGGGTTGGAGAGAGGGGCCTCTATTCGCGCTGCCGGGTTCCCTCCTCTTCCAGACCCGTCTTCTCCCTCTCGCTCTCTCCTCGTGGGAGCTGGGACTGCGAGCAGCGAGGCCCTGCTTTGTGTTGGTTGGAGTCTTTCCTGTTGGTTCCGTTTTGTTGGCGGCGTCCGCAAACGTTGGTGGTTGGTTTTGCTCCACCACTCCTGAAAAGCCCCAGTGCTGCGCGTCGCCTTCGTCCTCGTTCCCTTCGTCGTCCACACATTCACCCCTCGACACTCAACACCAACGTCCAGTGCGGGAGTATTTTCGGAGTCGTATTTAATCCAACCCCAAATTCCAACGAAAACCAACATGAAGGACCTCTCGAACGTCGTGTGCGCGCGTGTGACGGATGCCCCAGCGCTTGGCGGTACCAAGATGTACCAGGTCAAGATCACCTGCAAGGGCAAGTCCAAGTCCATGTACAAGACCAAGGACGACTTCAAGAATGTGATCAACATGTTCAAGCTTGTCGGCGCCATGGCGGCACGCAAGGCCGACGGCCGTTGCGAAGTGTGCGCGTCGTGCAGCTCGATGACCACTGCGGTCCGCAGCTGCGATGAAGATGGTCTCAATGCGTTCCTGGGCAGCGTGCTTGAGCGCCTGAGAAAATCGGAGTGCGATGCTATCGAGGAGTGCAGCTCGCACAAGGGCGTGATCCAAATCCTCATGGACTTCCTGAGTATCAGCAAGGGCAAGTACTTCTGTCACTCGGACGATGCCGACCCGGCCTCATGTGAAGCCGAGTCGCTGCAGGAGAATGACCTGGATCATCCGATTGCGCACTGCTCGCTGCATCGCAGCATCTCGGAGCAGTTCGCCGCACTCGACTCGGTCTGTTAGCCTGCCGTGCGCGGCCTGTTGCCGTAGGTCTAGTTTTGCCAGTTGATTGTAGGAAAATAGCTCGGGTGCGCGCCCCCCTTGCAAGCTCTCGCCGCCAAGATAGAGAAGGACGAGCAGAGCGAGGTGCCAACCCACATAACCACGTATAATACCTTATTAGCGCTCAACTCCGTCGATCATTTTGGATACCAACGCACTCGCCAGAGCACCTACCACTCATCATCCACGCATACAGATGCTGATCCTGCGCAAAGTGATTGATCTTCTAATCTTGCTGGATCCAAGAGCATCACACGCGTCTCTCTGAATCAGTGGTTGATGTCGCGGACACCCTCTCCCGTGCTGGTCACCACCCATGTCACCAGCGCAGTAGCACCCCAAGTCCTTGACGTCACGCGCACTGGGCATGCCATGCCTTCCACAGAACGAAAAAGCCGGTCTGATATGCGTGCGACATGATCTGTTCCTCAATTGCAAGTCCATGTTGAAGAGGATTTCGTTTTGTACCTCGCAGCATTCAGACCCCAGCCTTTTGTCCTTTTGTTGGCTGAATCAGAACAACATCACTGAGATTTGATTGATCCTCGGAACAGAATGAGACGACTGAACATCCGGGCGACTGTGTCGAGTGCGTGCCTTCATGCATCTCCCGCTGCTGATGCCGCTGCCACCGACGCCGCGCGCTTGCGCTCCTGCTCCGTGCGCAATCCTTTGTAGATCTCCTTGTTCTCCAGCTCGTGGACGGTGCCCATAGTGTAGCGACGGCGTGGTCCACGGGCCTGCGCGTCCTGCCCCTGCTGCTGGTCGGCCATGAAGCTGCGGATCTTCTGCAGGAAGACGTTGTCTGCTGGTTTGCCTTCCGTGAGCTGCTGCACGCGCTCCTTAACGTGGAAGCACCAGCTCGCCTCCTGCTGCAGCTTGAGTGCCTCCGGAACGAGCGTCTCCAGCTTTCGCTCGCGCTTCTTGTGCGACGGATGCGTGGAAAAGAAGTCGAGGTCGAGTTCCTCTTCGTCGTCACCCTTGAGCACTTCGGAGAATGCCTTCCAGAACTTGGGTGCAGTGGTGGGATCATAGCACGCTTGCGCCATCAGCATGATGCCAATGTGGTCCGCCTCCACTTCACGGGCTCGACTGAACGGCAAGTTCATCGCTAATATTCACAGCAATCGTCTGGGTGAGTCATCCAGACAGAACAACCCACAGAAGGCTCGAGTGCGACGTACCGAATTCGAAGAAATACTGGAGCAGCGGGCTCTCGTACCCGAAAATGACCTGGAGCCCCAGAATGGGGAGATAACTCATTCGCTCGGCGACGTGGCGAGCCAGAGCATGTCCGATTTCGTGTGCCAGGATGACCGCCAGAGCGTCATGCTTGTTGTCGATGAGACCCTTCTCGACAGCGACGTCGATGAGGTCGAGAATGCCCGTGTAGATGACAATCTTCCCGCCAGGATAACAGGATGCGTTCACCGTACTCGGGGCCTCCACGAGCCAAATAGTCCAGTCGTACTCGCGGGGGAAGAGATGTTCGGAGACGGCGACGAGGCGGCTCACAACGTCCATGCACATGCGCACTCGAGGGCCGGCAGTGATGAGTCGCGCGTCCGCAATATCGGCTTTAGCGGCATCCGTGCCGAATTCCTACACCACCACACGTAGACTTCCATTAACTGACTGTGTTCACGTCCAGGGCATCCATCATGAAGCGTACGTACGATCTCCGCTTCTTGGGAAAACGCGACGACCTGAGTGCGTCCTGTGATCGGGACGGTGTGGAGGTTGGTCACGAACTGGTAGACGGCAGCGCCCACTGCAACCGCGACACCCCAGCCCATGAGTGCCTTCTCAAACCTGGAAGGGTGAACATCTAGGACATCCAGAACCACCGCGTGAGTACTATGAATTAAATTCATTCATGGTCGACGGGGACATACGAGCTTGCACGAGATTGATGTGGGAAAGCTTCGAGACGGCGAGTTTATCCACGGGATGGAGCGCCGTAATGTGTACTCGCGGGTGGAACACGGACCAGCTATGGCGTGGCACGTGGACAGCGCCACCGCCATTGAGCAGACGCTGAAGTTGCGCGCGCATGATCGCCGTGTCTGGACTCTTGATTCTGGCAGTCACGACTCGTTCGGATCCGTGGGTCAAATCAGGGACAGGCAAGAGTGATGATCTTCTCTGCGGTGAGTGCAGGTATCCGAGCGTCATCAGTTAAGAACATGGCGATCGGGATGATAAGAACGTTGGATACACATCAGGCGCCTTTCTCGACGACGATGAGGAACTCGATGCGCAGCTCACCTGCCCATCAAGAACGCGCACAGTGCTCTCTACTCGATCTGCGCTTTGCCGCCGGCCTGGAACCCGAGAGTGCATTCTTCACCATTGCAGAATCAGCAGCTTACAGCCTACAGCCTACAGCCTGCTTCCGACCTCCGACCTCCAAACAACCAGCCAAGTTGACAATGCCAGCCCCATCCAAGGCCCTCATCGTGATCATGTCGGTTGTCTTCGCCATGAGTTCCAGCGCGATTTCAGTGGCGAGTCCAGCTGAGGGCTCGCAGCTTCCTGCTGGCGTCTCCGATCTCATTGCTGCCACACCGACGATGCTGTCGCCGGCTTCGAACCAAGACCAAGACAAGCCCAAGTCGAAGACCACCCTGCGCACAGGCAACACAGTGACGGTCACCGGTAGTGACATCGTGTTCGGCGGATCCGATAAGCCCACGCTTGTCGACACGGTCATGAGCATGATTCGCAACAGTGAGACAAGCACGTTGGGTGACGATCTGCTCACTCAATCCGTCATGATAGTGCTGAACGCCGAAGGGAGTGAGCACGAGAGCGTCGTGAAGAAGCAGCTTGAAGCCGCACTCGAGTGCCGCGACCACGAGGCGATGCTGCGCACGTGTGTGGAGGCGCTCGTGGACATCGCGACTTTCAACGAAAAGCACAAGGAGCTGATG
>JAADXE010000456.1:0-25014 GCA_023337545.1 Pythium coloratum | reverse complement strand
GAAGCCGATCTCTGTGGTGCAGAATGCGAGTCCGAGTGAAGAAGAGGTGGTGGCAGTGCAGACGATGTATGCGAGCGAGTTGATGCGGTTGTTTGAGCAGTACAAGGTTGCGTTTGGCTGCGAGCAAGGCGAGAAGCTCGTTATCACGTGAGCCAAACGAACTGCCGTTGTCATCTCTCACATAGCCAGTCCATTGTAGTGGCGATAACCGGTCAAAACGATTCAAATCAGTGTGTAACCTCCAACGTGGGGTTACACACAGGTTCAAAGTATCCTACTAATATGTCCTTCTCAGTACGGAATCATGTTTTTCCTGGTGGGTTCCTGATTCCTGATTCGGGTTTTTTAGCCAAGCTCCTCTCCCCAAAAGCTCACTCTTCAATATCCATCAATCCCCCCACCAACAGCACACAAAGCTTCCGTCATGAAGGTGGTCGTTGCCGTGCTGTACGCTGCGCTGGCGGCCCTCGCGCTGCCCGCCGCGGCCTCCGACAGTGTCCACGTGAAAGTGCTCCTCCACCACTCCAAGCACGCGCCGCAGCAGCCTCCTGTAACCCATGTAACCCATGTAACCCGCGCGAAAGCCATGAAGAAAAACCTCTACCACGTGAGCGGCTCCAAGGCGGCGTTCGACCACGTCTTGCGCAAGAACCCGCACTTGGATGTATGGCGCATTAAGCGTGTGGACGGCCGTGAGCACGAGCTGCAGGCCGATATCCTGGCGACGTCGGAAGCTATGGAGAAGCTTCTGAACTCCGAGAAAGGCCACCACAAGACAAGCAAGAAGGGAAAGGTGTCGTCGTCGTCTACTCACAACACCAAGCTGCAGCTCAAGGCCGATACGACGGAAGCCATGACGCTGGATGTGCTGGTCGCTAATGACCGCAAGCAAGTGGCGTCGTGTCTATACGCCACCAAGGGCTACCAACTGTATTTGGGCAAGGACAAGTACACGGACAGCGCGTACTTTGACTGCTTCCGCCCATTTGACCAGATCTTCGAGTTCTTTGACACTCTGGCGATGCAGAACCCGCAGTTTGTGACCAAGATCGCCGGTGTGGCCAAGACCTACGAAGGCCGCAGCATCCACGCGTACAAACTCGCCACCAAGTCCACGAGCAGCTCGCCCAAGAAGGCGCTGTACACGCAGTCGCTGCTCCACGCACGCGAGTGGCAGGGCGGCGCGTCGACACACTACACAGTGGCGTCACTGCTGGACGATCTGCGTGCCGATGACGCGGCGACGGCCAAGCTGTTCGACGAGTTCGACTGGTACTTCGTGCCGGTGGTTAACATTGACGGGTACAAGTACTCGTGGGACGTGGACCGCTACTGGCGCGTGAACCGCCACCCGTACAAGAACTACGACGGCGTGGATCTCAACCGTAACTTCCCACCGCTCGAATACTTCGACCAAGACCCCAGCGACCTCTCGTCCGAGACCGTTCCTGGTCCAGCCCCGCTCAGCGAACCGGAATCCTTAGGCATCTACAACTTCGTGATGGGGATTCCGGGGCTCGCAGGTGTCGTGGACGTCCACGCGTTTGCTGGTATGGTGTTACGCCCATTTAGCGACGTGCAGGGCGAACCACTGGAGCCGTACGGATCGGTGATGAAGAAGATGGGGGATGCCGTGCGAGACGCCATGTCTCCGAAGGACGAGTTCCAGTACGTGTCCCAGACCGGAGGTGAGCTGTATCCAGCGTACGGTTGCGTGGACGACGGCTTCTACCGCATGACCAACTTCACGGTTCCTGCGCTGACGATCGAAGTGGAGGGCGACGACTTCATCGCTCCTCAGAACTCGATCCGTGATGTCGCGTCTGATATTGACAACGGACTGCGCCAGTTTGCCAAGGAGGCGTCGACGTACGCAGCATTCATCCAGAAGCTCAAGCGTCAGACCAAGAAGTAAAAGTACAGTACGTAGATCTCCATTTAGCCCACGTAGTCCATCATCAATGCACAATCGCATGCCCACACACCATCCTTCTGAGACCGTCTCTGTGAGTCAGTACAAGCGATAGCAGAGATTGTCGGCATGCAATACAAAGTGCGGATTGGCGCCCGCGAGACGTGGATCCCTGCGCTTCCAGAGAGCCTTAAGCATGAATTTTCCGCGGAGGAGCTGGAGCAAATGCTCGAGCAGGTACTGCCCACTATGTGAAGTCTGTTGGGTTTCCACAGCTTACACTAATCACGTCGGTTGCTGTAGTTCTGTGACTTTGATGAAAGCGGCGATGGCAGCATCGCGGCGTCGGAGCTGATCGTGCTTATGAGATCCATGGGCATCTTGACATCACTGGAGGATGTACGAGGAAGAGCTGGTACGATGCCTGTGGTCTGTGTGATCATCTGATGGTCTCGTGCTTGGCCAGGTACAAACTCTGATTGACAAGGTCGATGACAACCACTCCGGAGAACTCGAGTTCTACGAGTTCGTGCGGGTTCGTACTACATGAGCTCCTCATTGAGTCAGAACCAAGTGAATTCCTACTGATACTCCAGTGGCACAGCTTGTGAGTGAGTTCAGGCGTGGAAACAGCGACAACTTGGCCGAGTTCATCCAATATTCGAAGCTTGCGCTCGCGATTCGACGGGAGCTGCTCGATATCGCAGAAAACCCGACCGAGTTGTCGACGCCACGACCTGTCAAAGGTTTTGAAGCCGCTATCTCACGTATATCTAGGCAATTGTGCACAGAATCAACTCATGGACTTGCAATTCTGGACCAGGAAGCGCATGGGAGTGGCTCGTTGACGTCCAGGGTCCACCCACGACGCCCTATGAAGGAGGTGTGTTCGTCTTCAAAGTCACGTACGTCATTTGACTTCCTTGTATCGTAAAATCTTGGCCACTGAAGAGTTGACACTTTCAGGTTCAGCCACGACTATCCGTACGAAGCGCCTGTGCTGAGCTGCTTGACTCGCATCTACCACCCTAACTTCGTACCAGTACGCTCGCTCTCGATCAGAAGCCGATTTACTTTGTAACCTTGCCGACTCCTGACTTGGTTGTCTTTTGGTGAAGCTGCTGAATGGCTCGATGACTCTGTATGGCTTCATGGAGAACTGGGAACCTGAGTGGCGTATGCGAGGTCTTCTGGAGCGAGTGGAGCAGCTCATGGCCACGCCCAACATCGACACCATGACAGCATTTTACGACGAGACCACGTCCATGCTTGCACGTACCCACGAGACGCCTTCCAGTGGCTCGCATTCACCCAAACGCCACATGCGCCACCCACGAGAGATCACATTGGAGTGCATCGACGCCTTCATCACGGACGCGGACAGCTTCTTCGCTATCGCCAAGCAGTTCACAGAGAAGAATGCCACGCGAGACCAAGAGTAAGCGAGCGAAATGTCCGTTTGAAATAGAAACAAATAAAGGCAATAGTGGAGCTCTACGGCTCAAAAGCGCGTCTTTGACTTCTCGCGGAGGAAAGATCTGGCATGGGCGACGCGATGAAGTCGCCACTGAGCCGCACGATCGACGCGCGGCGTTTGCTGTGCGAGCGCGACGATAACGGCGTGAACTCGTCCATGGCCTCCATGACCGCCGTCAGCTCTGCTTCGTCGATCATCATACCAGTCGTGCTGACCGAAAAGTACGAGCCAAGAGCCGTGAACATTCCAGTGAGGATCGACGCTGCCATGAGCGAAAACGCCCACAGCTTGTAGCCGCCCAACTCGATGAGATGGCCCATGATCGCACCGGAGAGACCCGTGGAGAAGTATGCGACGAGGGTGATAATACCGGAGGCACCAGCCGCGATATCCTGTGGCAGATCCGACGGCACAGTATAGCTGAGCAGCGTGTAGTTGCCCAGCAGGAACACGCTGCTGAAGAACACAAGCACACCGAGCACGTTCACGGAGCACGTCGCGCTGAAGTAGTACACCGAGCCGAGCAGGATCGACTGCAGCACGGAGAAGATGCAAATGGGCATGACGCGGTCCGACTTGAACAGCACGTCGCTGAGCCAGCCGCACAGCACGCCGCCCACAAAGCCGCCAATCGTCCAAGCGCCGCCGATCACGGCCGTGTCAGCGGTGGTCAGCGCGAGCTCTTCACCACGCACAGCGTCAAAGTACGAGAGGAACCAGTTGAGGAAGCCGTCTCGACACCACGAGAGGAAGAAGATGGCGGTGAGGTAGCCCAGGAACGTGTAGTTCTGCAGCAACTGCTTCATCTGCTCGCTCTTGGAGAGGCCGTCGGTCTCACCAGTCGCAGCGTTGTTGATCGACCGAGGGCCCACGACGAAGCGCACTTTAGTCGACTCGTTCGGCGTGTTCTTGACCCAACACGCGATCGCAAACGACATGACCAGCAGCACGACGCCCGGGATCACGAACACGTACTCCCAGCCCAGCGTCGTGATGATACTGCTGCCGGCACCAAGCGACAGAAAGTAGCCGCTCGTGAGCATGATGTTGAAGACGCCGGCAAAGATGCCACGCTCACTCGCCGAGTACCACGCAGCGTTGATCTTAACCACGGCGCTTGTGCCAAAGCCCTGGACCAGCACGTTGCCGGCGTACAGCACGATGAAAAGCACCTTCTCCAGTGCCATGGGCAGTCCCTTCACGTGGAACAGCACGCCGAGCGACAGGTTACACAATGCGGCACCAAAGCACGCGAGCACCATGCCGTTCTTGCCGCCGATGCGGTCCGTGATCTGGCCCGTGAACGGCGCCGTGGCAGCGTACGACCACGAGCCGGCCGAGAGCACCCAGCCCATGTACGAGGACGAGAAGCCCAGCGTGTCTCGCACGGACGACACGTTGCCCGCCGCGACGTCGTACCGCGCCATGTAGAAGGCCGCGTACGCGATGCCCATGGGGAACCAGTTCTGCAGACGCCGCCAGCGGTAGTTGCGCGAGTGCAGCACGCGGCCTTCGCGGTTGAGCTCCACGTCGTAGGCCGCGCCGACCACGACGAACACGATGATGATCGCCGAGATCACCGTCTCCACCGCCATGCTTGATATGCAGTCTGGGTTGGTGGCTGGTGGATTGGCGAGTGAGCTAGGCTGGGCCAGTGGCCGTGAGGTGGTGTGTTCCCTCTGGCCGAGGAGCTGCTTGCTTGCGGCCGATCCAGTCAATGCCTTGCGGTGGCATGAGTTGCGCAGTGTCAGCGGCGGCGGCCGCCCGTTCTTGTCGGAGGCGTTACTGTACTCGTCGTGTCCGTCCAGGGGCAGGCCAATGGCCGCGTCTGCACAGGAAAAAGAACGCATCCCGCATCACGCGCCAATCACACTTCATGAATCACACGCGGTTGCATCAACATCCCAGAATGGCACGGGTGTCACTCTGCTGAGGCCACACTGCACAAACGGGGAAAAGGTGAAATGGGTACAAAGAGCTCTTCATGTGCACCACATCAATACGAGACCAGATGGAAAGACAATGTGGTCCACATTGGATAGCCTCGTTATTGTGTGTGGCCCACGCTAACACAGACAGTATTCCAAAAGTAGGTATGTTGTGTGGATGTTGGCGCTGTTGGCGAAACCACCAACATATTTTTTGATTCGAAATCGACGTTGCCAAGATCACCACGCGACGAAAATGGACAAGCCGCAGTTGCTGAAGCATCTCCAGCGCGTGGCGCAGCAGTCGTCGGGCAAGAAGAAGCTGAATGCGCTGCACGTGCGCGCGATCGTCGACGAGCTGCATGACGTCTGGGCCAAGTCGCTGCATGAGACGGGCGCGGCGTCGTTTAACGGCTTCGGCCGCTTTGATGTGCAGAAGGGCAAGGGCACCATCAAGTTCACACCACACAAGCGCTGGCAAGACAAGATCGATGGCGTCGTATCGTCCTCAGCAGATTCTACAGGTGAAGAGGGAGGTGACAGCAGTGGAGATGACACAAAGCACTAGGTAAACTAGGTGGTGTTGACATATTTGGTTGAAAGAAACGGAAATACAGAGGTGGATTTGTATCGGATGCGAAGCAGCGGCGGAAGACGCATACGTAGTATGACTTAGGCGAGGTTGACCCACGTGCGCCAGAGGCCCGTGACGGCCTCCGTGAAACACAGGAAGTTGACAAGCGGCTCTGTGGATGACAAAAAAGCAGCATGAGTGAGGATTCGGGCGCTGCACCACGAAAACACAGAGAGCGTCGCACCTGGGATGAGTCCCTTCTCCAGCGACCAGTGCAGACACGTGGGGAAGAAGCACGCGTTGCGGAACTGGATGTAATAGAGCTCCTTGCGTCTGCCATTGATAGAGATCACCGTCAGCTCAATGCGGCAATAATCAGGAAGCCAGAGAAGTGTTAGCAAGAACGCACCGGCTGCGGATGGACGCCAGCTCCTTCGATCGCTGAGGAATTGAATACAAATGATAAGGTCAGTCCCATTGATGGCCATCGAGAAGAGATAGTGTTGCTGTCGTACGTCTTCTTCGTCCATGTCTTTTCGGGCGAGCAGCGCCTTCTCGCGCTTGTTCAGGTTGATGATTCTGGCAATATCATCAAGGGGAGATGGAGTAAGTGAGCGCCCACGTCATACGCAATACAAGTATGATAATGCGTACCGCAGTTGATTCGCGTAAAGATCGAGCGCGACGTACACCGTCCACGCCCAGCACGAGTTGTGCATGAACCAGTTCGCGTCCATCTTGATCAGCTTCGGTGCCCTGTACATACTCACCACAGTGAGAATACTACACAACCATGACAAGGACCATCGTAAAAGAGAGCACGTACATGTAGCCGATGTATGAGATGTTCTCGAGCGGGTAGTAGATGAGCATCGAGTACGCCTGCATCTTGACAATGCGCTGCAGGTGTTTGTCATCGTCGCCGTAGCACCATGAGCCGTTCTTGATGGCGTCGTACGACTCGATCGCGCCCGTGAAGCGCGTGACGTAGCGCGCCATGGAGATGCTAGAGGCGAGCTGCTTGAGTCCCGAAGACACATCGGTGTCCTGCTTCGCCGCGATCGCGAGGATGTGGCCGAGGGAGCCAGCGCCGTAGCTGATCGTCTTGGCGATCTTGTCCGCACGCAGCGTGCCGCTGCTGAAGCGCACGAACTTCTCGACGTCCATTTTGAATGAGAGAGAGGCGCAATCGGTAAGAAACTGAAGCAGCGGAAAACACTTCTGGTGGTGGGACCTCTTCGATGAGCAAATGGCAGCGTGTGGTGCGTCAGCGGCGTCCAGACAGGCAGCAGATCCGCTCGATGTCCAGCTTCAACCGGTTGTTGACGCGTTCCGTTTCGGTCATCAGCGTTGACGTCGTCACCATCAAGTTTCGCATACTTGATTTCCGGGTTTGACAAGGAATGCATTTAGGGAGGTAATGAGGGATACCGATTTGATATCGGTGGGAAGATCCGGAATGTGTTCCGAATGTGCGGGGTGGACGAGATGAACAGAAGCAAAAGCAGCTGGTCGCAGGAAATCCAGATGGAGTCTAGTCGGGCAAACACGCGCTAAATTCTAGACTTGGATGGATTCCATACAAGCAAAGGTGAGAGGTGACCTCCATCCACGCGGGTTTGAATAAGCCTCAATGGGGCATTAGAACGGTCTACTACTTTCACCTTCGCTTGTTGTTGGAGCCGCGTCATCCACCATGAACGTACAGTGCACCGGTCTCTTCCAACTCTTCGTGCATTTCACTGGAAAATGCCAACACTTGACTAAACTGACCAATTAAACCCTCCCAACGTTCAGTTTTGTCCAATGAAATCGCTTCAATAGGTTCTGTCGTCGCATTGGAGCGGTCTTTCCCTCCATTATTGCGCCAGCAGGTTCTCCGTAAGAAATCTGGCTCTGCGCATGAGTCGCTTTCCTATGCTCCGGATGGCGATGGGTGACAACACAAACGACTTGTTGGGCAAGGCACCAAGACGATACTGTACGCCACCACCAGCGTCGGCGCTGCACGTTTCCCACATTCCAGTTAGTCCACCAGCACGTAAGACGCCAACGATCGCCACCGCGCACGCCACGAGTCGCGTGGGGAATATTGACGCACCACCCACCAGCAACCTGCATCGGCGCCACTCGACCGACGACTTTCCACAGCAGCAGCTGGAACTAACAGGGAGTAGAAGCGCCAATATCGCCGGACTCCGCATTCTATCTGCGTAAAACGAGCGTCGTTCTCGCGGTCTATCGGCGAACAATCTACGCACCATGTATCGCGACGGCTACTTAGTCCGCTTGATGGGACCAAACTTCGACATGCCGGTACGTGTTTTCTGTTGGTGTTGGCGTTTTCGCCAACACTTTGCCCACCGAATATGGAGCAACAGCGGCTGACGACGTTGATGGTCATTCTGTAGGTCCTCCACTTCTGCGTATTTGGCGACGGCAAGATGTCCATGTACACAGACAAGGGCGGCAAGCTCGTCTCGGAGATGTTTCTCGCCGGTCGAGTCACGAAGGTGCGAGTGGAGAAGCTGACGCCGGGCAAACTGCCCAACCGCTTCAGTCTGTCGGTCGCCGACGTCATGCGTATTGAAGGCCGCAAGATGAAGCTGGGCGAGACGCGCGTGTTTGAGTTCGCGGCGCCGTCGAATGATCTGATGAAGGAGTGGGCAAACGCCATGCACTTGTGGCGGCGAATGAACTGGAAGGACAACGTCACGTTCTTCGACGAGACCAAGACCGTCGAGCACACTGAAGAGCGAACGATGCTGCTGCTGCAACTGAAGCTCCACAACGAAGCCAAGCTGAGGCGCTCTGTCGGCGCCGCGACGCTCATGAAGCTGCGCAATCCCATCAAGACCATGATGAGCGTACAGCCGACGCCGACCATGAAGAAGCTCAAGGACCGCGTCATGAGCTCGGCGACACGGTCCTCTTCATGCGCGACCACCACGACCTCTGCGGCATCGTAGAGAGAGTTTTAGAAAACGCGCATGAGCGCGAGTATTAGTAGTTGCTATCGTGGTGTGTCGGCGTGGAAGTGATCGCAAGCGTGAGTAGCTAGCAGTGCCATATTATTATTTAGGTTTACAGACTGGTTTTGATTCTCTATACTATGCTTCCTCGTCGAAGAGCTCGGTGCAATGCCGTCGACGCTTTGCCATCTCGCTCATCACCGCGTCGGCGTCAATGGCATTGACGTCTTGCAGCCACGGATGTGACAGTGCTTGCTGTACAGTCAATCTGGCATCCGGATCCACACACAGCAAGCCGTTGATCAGATCCATGGCGTCTTGTGTTGGGCAGGTGAGAGACTCAGGCTGTGTGGTCCAGAACTTGGCGATATCCCCTGCGAGGACGCAGTCGTACGATAGATCTCCAGCTTCCGCACTCTCGAATGGGGGAAACCCCGTCAGCATGATGAACAGCACGACGCCACAAGCCCACGCGTCGACTGGGGGTCCGCGGAAGGAGGTCGCCCCTTCGATTTCGGGGGCCATGTACAGCTGGGTGCCTTCAACGTCGCTCAGTTTAGCGTCCAGTACTTCGTCTGGTGGGAGGATCGAGGCCAGGCCAAAGTCACACAGCTTGAGGGTGAACTGGTCGTCGAAGAGGATGTTTTCCGGTTTGACGTCGCGGTGGATGACCCCTGCAGCGTGGCAAGCCTGCACGCCCAACAGAAGCTGGTGGAAGTAATACTTGGATGCTGTCTCCGAGAGAGCGCCCGTCTGAGAGATGAGATCGAACAGGTCGCCTTGGCTCGCGTACTCCATGACCAGCATCACGTAGGCGTGGTGGCACTTGCGACCGGGCATGGAGCGAATGAACTGCAGCACGTTCGGATGGTCTACTAGCCGCATGGCGTCTCGTTCTTGAATGATCGACTGCACTTGGCAGTCAAGATGGCGCAGGTCCACGTCCTTGGTGCCTTCTCGCAACTCAAATGTGGGCAGCTTCACAGCCACGTAACGTTGCTCTTGCTTGTCAAATGCGAGATCCACTTGGCCTTGCAAGCCGGCGCCAAGCTCGGCGGTGACGACGTATCGTGCCGAGTCGTCGTGGAACACACCCGAGTCTTGGTCGTCTTCGTCATGAGGAAACGCATCGTGCGAGTCCGAGTCACTGGTGGTGGAGCCTGTGAACGACGGCCGTCCCAGTGGATTTGTCTGCGTGGACGCACAGGTCATGTGTGCTGGTTGGTGAAGTGGGTGTCTTGGATGGTGAATATTCCCAAATGGCGTGCTGTACTGCAACGACCACACCCGTTCGCGTGCTTCTTCAGAGTTCAACCGGCGACATGTCCGACCTGTTGATGTCCTTCCGTTACACCCACAGCAACGACATCCATCTCGTTTAAGAGACGACATCCAAAGCGAATCCAAATCGGCAGTCGCGGCTTCGCGCAAGTCGCCAGAGAAACGCGGCGTGTGGTCTCCAGCCACAGATGCAGACGAGAAAACCAATAATCCGACCGCAGTCAACTAGAGAGCTACTCTGGGTCCGACGTGTAATGCGCGTGTTGTCAGCAAGGTCGACGGAGATGCGTCACCAGCCAGTCACCCATTTCAGCCGACTTGCGTTGCTGACGCTGGACGACGCCACCCACTGCGAACGGGCATTCACTTTTGCGAAAAAGGAATGTTGGTCAATCTGGGTCTGATACATCTACGTCTGAGTCTGATAATTTACACCAACTTCAACTTGGCCCCAACAACCAAGCAGCTCATGGACGATGGAGGTTGAACGGATAATGGATCGTGCTTTGGTATTATACATGTGCGTGTGATCTTGGATACTTTTCTATTGTACACTCTTGGGACGTGCCTGGCACAGTCATGTTAAACGCATGTGAGGGGATACAAAGGCGCACGCCGCACGGCTTAGTTGGAGCGGCGGCTGCGCTGCGTCATCTCCATCGCCACGCGCTTGTGACTGATCTGTCCGACGTCGCTGAGGAATGGGTGTGCGAGGATCTCCTTCACTGTGATGCGCTGGGCTGGGTTTGGGCACAGCATGCGGTTGATCAAGTTCATGGCGTTGGCGCTGGGCTTGGACAGCTCCTTTGGCTGCGACCGCCAGAACTTGTCCATGCGGCCGCTCATGACACAGTCGTACCAGTAATCGCCAACCTTCGCCTCCTGGAAGGGTGGGAAGCCCGTGAGAATGATGAAGAGCACGACGCCGCATGCCCACACATCAAGCGGCGTGCCGCGGAACGTCTTCATGGCGCGGGCCTCTGGAGCCAGGTACAGCGCAGTGCCAGACACATCTCGCAGGTAGATCGTGTCTGCGTGAGCACCATCACGCGACGTCTCCGCGAGGCCGAAATCGCAGATCTTGAGGGTAAAGTTCTCGTCGAAGAGGATGTTCTCCGGCTTGATGTCGCGGTGCACGATGCCGCTCTCGTGGCAGGCGTTGATGCCCTGCATGAGCTGGTGGAAGTAGAACTTGGCGACTTGGTGTGGCATCGCGCCGTGTGCCGAGATCGCGTCGAAGAGGTCGCCGTTGCTGGCGTACTCCGTGACCATCGCGACGTACGAGCGGCCGTTCTTCTTGCCCGGCACCATGCGCAGACACTTGATGACGTTGTCGTGCTGGACAAAGCGGTGGGCGTTGCGCTCCTGCACAATCGACTGCACTTGGTAGTCGAGCAATCGCCAATCAGTCGGTGTTGATGTGGTCGCAAACGCCGTGGGAAGCTTCACGGCGACGTGCTTGTTGAGCTTCTCATCAAGCGCAAGCACGACGTGGCCCTGGAGACCAGAGCCAAGCTCGCGTACGACGCGGAAGGAGCTCCTGCTGGGGGGCTCTGGCGCAGCGACGCGAGTCGATGTGGGGGATGGTACCGTCATCTTCGGCTTTGACATCGCCGCCATGAACGGGTTGTACGCGGAGACACAAGCCATCATGGTGGTAGCTCAATCAGTGTATGCGCGAGGCAGGTGAGTAGGCGGAGGTAAATGGCAGAATGAGCCAGTGATTCTCTGTCCCTGATGGTTAGCGGTACTGTACACAAGCATTGATTGATGATGTTCGCTAGAGTCATCTTGGGCCAAGCCGATCCATCGATCTCTCAAAGTGGATTCATCGTTCATGGGTTGTTTGATTGATTTTCGGGAAGATGAGCAGGTGCCTCAACCGTGTGCGAGACCGGGGCACCGTTGATGGTCGTTGCCCGTCATCAGTCCAACGGGCACCGTCGCCGTGTTCCAGCAACGGATTTGCGGCGACAGGACCGTTCGGTCTAACGACACCAAGTGTGTTACCCTAGCCCTTCCCGATATCATGGGTTAGATTTCTCCACAAAATCCGCATGAAAAGATTTTTCTGGAGAACGCAAGCTCACCGAGACAGAATTGCGGCGATGTTCGAATCGCGATTTCCTTCTGAAAATCCACTTTGATCCGGAAAGTACAGTACTCTGTAGCCTGACTGAAAATCCTCTTTTGAAAGGCTCGGAATTACCGAGCTTCAAGACGCCAACGTCACGACAGCAAGTGACAGCGCTGATTTTAGAGTTGAAGTTCTCTTCGGTAAATAGATACATCCTCGCTGACGTCGTAGGTAAGCCGCCAGCTCGAAACTTTAGATCTACAGCACGCGCGTTGGCATTGGTCACACGAATGGTGGTCGACGTCGTAGATGACTTCCAGATCGGCGTGCTGAGTTCGTCGGACCTGCTAGCAAAATTCCGTCTTCAAAACCATCTCTTTATCTCAACCCACAGATTTTTTAGACGGCGCACGTACTATTGTCGAATTCATCCATTATGGCCAAAGGATTTGCAAATACACCACTAAATTGCCCTTATTTATTTAGCTTACACCTATTTAATTCGTAAATCCTGTAGGCTACCCCTTATTACAAATCGGCACCCTGATATGAGTGACTGGTGAGACAATGTCCGTCAGACGCTCTTTGAAGGGCTTTCACTATGGAGGGCACATTCCCACGGTTTGGGACTAATTCCCGCGGAATGCCCCTTTTCGGAGAGGCAATCAATCTCGGCTTATTCTCATGCAATTCAGACAGGAACGGTTGAAGTGCTAGCGAAATGAACAAGGAAGCATTGACACCACGAGCATGAGCTCGAGAGAGCGAACTAGGACTTTCACTGCGTCACCTTGGTGCCACACTTGGATCATCGGGAACGCGCACATCCAGTCCATAACGGTGAAGTGCATCGGACTGGTTTTGAATGGTTTGGTTGCTGCATTTGTCTGTGAGTCGTGCAATTCACGGAGGTTAACTATAGTTAACCATGTTTACCCAGTCATACGGTTTTTGTTGACCTGATGGAGACCACCAAACCACAGTTGTGTGGCTTTAGAAGGGTGGCAAAAAATCTGAATTTCACAATACAAACACCGACGGTCCGACCGCCAACACTTGCTCTTTTTCTTAACCCTCGCGACGTTTTAGACGCCAACGCGCCATGAGCAACGATCGTTTCCCATGTTCATGTTCGACCATTCATCGAACGATCCAAGATCCAACCGGGAGCGTTAGACCTCGGTAACGCGAGCCGTTGTCGTTGACGAGCGGTTCGTCTTCCGATCCTCGAAGAAATCCACTTAGCAAATCACCGTTTTATTGGTCAAAAATTATCATTTACAACCAATCAAGACATTGACATTATCGACCAATCCGATGGAAGGTAGCGGCATGATCGCGCTCTTCCGTGGCCGTTGAATGGGCGGATCGGCAACGGGAAAATGGCCATGAGAACACGTCAGCGGCGGTCCGTCTCCACTTCAGACTCTGTGTGTCGATAGTACTGGACCCCACGACGTCGCGGCCACCATGCTCCGCCTCCGTAGCGTTCAATTGCACCGCGTCGCGGCTTCGCCCAGATGGCTACACCCGGCTCAAGCTCAGTTGATCCGCAGCTCGAGCAGCTCTTCGGCACCGCCGCCTGCCGCGCCTCCTGTGGACTTCAAGGGCATCGCATCGCAAACCAATGGTCTGCAGCACGGCAGCACGCTCTACGGCATCGCGAAGCACCACGAGGCTGAAAAGGCCACAGCGTTTGAGATCCACAAGACCCACGAGCACGTGCTCACGTTGTGGCGCAAGCAGCAGAAGAAGAACGCCGCGGACAGCGATGCCACGCGCCCAGACGCCATGGCGATTCTCCAGAGCACGGCCGAGCGCACAGTCGACTTCATGTCGGACTTGTTCCTGCCGCGCGACTTCCGCAAGTCGGTCACGCCCGACTACCTTCCGTATGCCAAGTGGTACTTCATGGGCACCATCGCGTCCGCCGCGTCCGGTGTGCTCACCATGCAGTCGCTGCTGTACGCGATCGGTCTTGGCGCCGGTTCCATTCCGACTGCCGCTGCAGTGAATTGGGTGCTGAAGGACGGTCTCGGCCAGTTTGGTGGCGTCATGTTTGCGAGTCTCGTGAACAACCGGTACGATGCTGACCCGAAGCGTTGGCGAGTGGCCTCGGCCGTGTCGCTGGACCTGGCTGGTCTCATGGAGATCCTCACCCCGCTGTGTCCAGGGTACTTTTTGCCCATGGCGTCGCTCGCCAACGTCTCCAAGAACGTGTCGTGGCTGAGTGCGAGTGCCACGCGTGCGGGCTTCCACAACTCGTTTGCGTTGCGTGAAAACCTCGCAGATATCACTGCCAAGGCCGGCTCGCAGGCCATCGCGTCGTCGATTATCGGTACCGGTCTCGGTATCGCAGTGTCTCAATACACAGGTGCCGATACCTTGAATGTCATGGGTGCGTTCCTTGCGCTGTCGGCGATGCACCAGTATAGTGTGTACAAGGCGCTTGCGTGTGTGTCGTTGCGAACATTCAACTGCCAGCGTCTGCATCTCGTCGTGGACCACTTCCTCAACAGCAATGCTACGGCCGTGCCTCACCAGGACGTCGTGGGCGAACAGGAGCAGTTCATGAAGACGCTGGTCACGGGATACCTGTCGCTGTTTGACAAGTCGCTCGTCGACGGCAATGCCTCGCTCGCCCAGATCTCGCGTGGCTCGCCGCAGGAACTCCTGCGCCTCAAGAACTTCTTTGTGAATGAGAAGTATCTGCTCAACGTGGTACGTCGGTGCTCCTCATAGCTCCTTTATGTGAATGGTCGAGACTGATTGTTTCTGTGTCCCATCTTGTAGAACTCGTCGAAGGACGGCAAATTCAAGATTGACCTCGCGCTTGAAGAGAACGCCACCAGCAGCGACGCGCTCCATGCCCACCTGCACGCTGTGCTCATCCAGTGCAAGCTCGAGAAGGAAGCCGGTGAGCTCGCCGTCGATAGTGACGCCGTGCGTGAGATCTGCCGCGTGAGCTACGACGAGAGCAAGCCTCTCGGTGCCAAGTTCCTGGAGCTACTCGACTCTTCCGACTGGCACACTGAGAACCTGCTCGTTGAAGAGCAGGGCATGCGCTACAAGTGGCTCCAGTAAAGCTGGACCACAACAACAACTGAGCAGACTACAGTAGACTACGTGTGAATGAATGAATGAATGTGTGATTGCTTGACGAACCCGGCTGGCTGCGTGTGGGCATGTTTTCCAATCGTTCTTCCGACTCCATAATGGAAGGACGCTTCCTACTTGTCTTCTAGGTTGATGCTCGAGCCGAAGCGGCCGTACAGCGCCTTCTTGAGCACGGCCTGGCGCGCCTCGAGCTTGCCCTCTTCGGCGATCAGCTCGCTGAGCTCCTTCTTGGCCAGCTCCACCTGCTTCTCCAGGAACTCCTGCGCGAACTCCTCCGACGACTCAACGAAGCTCTCACCAATAAATAGCCTACATGATCAAAACACTCTTTGTTAGCTTCTCATCATCTCGGTGATAGCCTGAACAGCAGAATGAAATGCGGCCACTCACTCAACGTTGTCGCCCTCGCCCATCATGAGCTCCGTGCTGGCGTCGTCCAGCGTATCCAGCTTGTCCTAGATAGTAGAAACGATCCCATATTAGCTTTCGTTGGTAGCAATCATCGTGGATGCGTTGTAGCTCTTACCTGGAGCGACTTCTTCTGGTCGCGGATGTCGTACAGGCGCGCGTTGTTGCGGCCAAACTCGTTGATGCGCTGCTGGTCCTCCTTGCGCACCTGCACAAATTCGACCACAGATACAAAGCCCGTTGTCAGATCTACTAGATTCACATCACTATATACATGCGGCGCCGTGAAGGGTGACGTACATCGGCCTCGACTTCTTCGTGCTGCGCCAACATCTTTCGCTCCTTTTGATCTTGGGTTTTCGTGTGATCTCTTGGTGACGGTCATCGGGATGCACCACACCATCTCCACATAAAGTCTCTCTACTAGAACCTAATATACCCATATAGTAGCAAAATATTACCGTTGTTTAGCTGAACCACGGTAACTAAAATCCAAAATTACCGTGTATTCGCCGGACCTTCTCATTGGCTAATAATCTGTACCAGCATCTCGGTTCAAGCAGAAACCGACTTGACGACGGCCCCAGTATGGAGGCCGAGCCGCCGGACTCTCAAGGCGGCGACGCGTCCATGGCTCATGATGGGGATACGCGTACCCCAGAGCAGTATGTCGTGCTCAAGGCGCACTTTAAGCTTCTTCAGGAAGACGCGCTGGCACTTGCGACTGCGTACGAGCAAGCCTGCGAAGAGCTACGTTACCAGGAGGAATGCCAAGCGTAAGTCGTCTCACGGAAGTCGCATTTGATGGATCAACCACGGTAGAGAGACTGATGTTAGTGTGCGACTGATGCTGTAGTGTGATGGTGGAGAAGCTCGCGCTGATCCGAGTCCAGCGAATGAACGCGGTGAGTGTTTGAAGTTGAGCTGTCCTATGGTGAGCATCAATGGGGGACTGATTCGGTTTGATTCTGCGTGATGTGGCAGTATCTACGAGTTCCGGAGAACGGGATGATGTTCTTCATGGAGGAAACGAAGCCGACCATGCGCATGAAGCATCCAACGGTACGCCACATTGATTTAATACGTTTGATGGAGTTTTCTGACGGTATGAATGTGAAAATCACAGGCCTCGCGAAGGGAGATCAAGCGGCTCTTGCAGCGTGAATGGGACACGATGGCGGAAGAGGAGCAACGGGTATGTCTGCTCTGTATCTATGACTGAAGGGGTATTTCCCGTGTCTTGACTGGTGTTTGGTGGTTGTAGGAGTGGCATACACGTCTCCATACAGTGGCTTCAAAGGCCAGAAAGCACGAAGAATCGAAGAAAACGACGCACGTGAGCCAGAAGAAGAGACCTGCTAAGGCCTCCAGTGTCACCAGCTCAGCCAGCACCCAGAATCCCACTGCCGTCGCTGTCTCTGGAGTGAAACCTACGACTGTGAAGCGGAAGGCGCCTCCAAGTGTGAGTTCTCCTCGTCCAGAACCAGCAAACGAGTCGATGGAGAAGCCCAAGAAGAAACGCAAGACAGAAGTGGACACGAAAGCTGTCGTGGCGGTAGAATCAGAAGACACAGACTCGAGTTCGACGAAGCCAATGAAGGCAGCGCCGAAAGCAAAGCCTGTGCCAGCGACCAAGTCGCCGCGTGCAAAGGCGACTCCTCGCCCCAAGAAAACGGCGGATGAGAAGCCACCACCACCGTCGGTGGACGCAGTCGAGGAAGAGAAAGCACCGTCAACACCTAAGAAGAGTCCCAAGAAGAAGACCACAAAGACGTCCACACAAAACGATGTCAAGTCTGACGTTGAGTCACCTGCGAAGAAAGTCGCGACGCCACGGAAATCGCCAGCGAAACCCAAGAAAGCTGCTACTCCGAAGGTCAACAAACCAGCGACGCCGAAGAAAAAGGAGGCGACGCCACGCAAGAAAGCAGCGCCGAAGGCTGCGAAGCGAACGCCGCCAAAGAAAAAGGTTGCGAGAACGCTTTCCAGTGATGTGGACGACAGTGACCTCGACAATGATGACGATGATGATGACGACGACGACGACAACGACCACAAAAGCAAGCGGCGGAGTCGTGGGGCTCAAGATGACGACTCTGTAAGCAGTGGCGGAGGCAGCGCCAGTGAGGAAGACGACGAAGATCAATTGGCACAGCTCCCCACCGGTGCTTTTGGATAGAGCAGGATCGGGTATGTCCTCATCAATCTAATCTATGTGAATTCGGCCATCCTACTTGGCATTTCCACTGATGTTTTGCAGCGAAGCCATGGCACGGCGCACGTCATCTGCACGGAAGTCGACGCGCATGCGAAGCAAGCCTTCGATCTCCGATAAGCTGAACTCCTGCGTGAGGCTCTCCGCGTAGTCGACGATCTCACCTGGCTGCATCAGGTTGACGATGAGCACGAGCTGGAAGAGCCGCGTGAAGCTTCCACGCAGACTCTTGTTTGTCACGAGTTCCGAGACCCGATCCAGCATATCTGTGACTTCCCGCTCGAGCTGCAGCGCGCCCAGGTCGTTGAAAGTCTTGCGGAACCGTATCAGCGCCTCTTCAATCCACTTGGTGAGGTGCTGGACGAAGTACTCGACCAGGTCTTCAAACGCAGACGAGCAGAGAGCGGTCTGGTAGCGTCGTAGCACCTTGTTCTTCATGACTTCGTACTCGACGAGTTTGTTCATGGGCGAGCCGTGGAGTCCAAACTCGTCGTACTGCGATGGCGACAACACGTATTGGATGCGCTCCATCATTAGGCGGTTCAACAGGGGCTCCATGCGCTTGGAGATGCCGCTGTTGAGCACTTCCTGGACTTCGTTGGAGACAATCGATCGGAACGACTCCTTGAGTTCACTGATGGGCTTGGGCAAACACTCGGTGATGGAGTTTTCCTGTGGGAAGTTGGTCGTCGAGAAGTCGTCGATCTTGAGCTCAAGCGACTCGACAAACTCACCGCTCATAAACGCCGAGTTGATGGCCATGATGAGCTTGGACTCGTCTTGCACGGAGCGTGTGAGGTCGTCATCAACGGCGGCGAGCAGCATATCTGAGAACGACACGGCGTCCTTATCGTTCGAGTTTTCATCGTCGTTCTCCAGCGTCGAGTTGCCATTTGCAGTGGACGAAGTACCCTGAGGAATGACGAAGACACGGTTCGGAAGGTTCACGATCGACGGCAAGTACGTGGACTCGAGCGCGTCGACGAGCGCGATGACGATGGACAGAGTCGTGTGGTAGTTCATGCACTGCGAAGATCGGAAGAACGACTTGTTGAGCACGAACGACACGTCCTCGACGATACTGGACACGAACACACTTGGCTCGAGCTCCTGGACTTCAGCGATCTCCGTGGCCTTGTGGGTCGACTGGAAGATGTAGAACCGCTCGAGGATCAGGTACACGCCGTTGAGCTCCTGGATCTTCACGCCAAAGCCACTGCCGCTGCCATTGCGGTTGTCGCCGCTGTCAATACCATCGCAAATCGACTTGAGAAAGGACGTGTAGCTCATGAGGATGCGGATAATGAACGACAACTCGTCCAGGAACAAGTCGACCATCTGAAGGCTCTCGTCCGATTCGACTTCGGTCGGCTCACGAGTGTCGCGTCTCGCCTGTTCGATCGCACGGCGCTCCCACGCCGTCATACGAGCATCGATTGCGTACATGTGAAGGATCTCGAGTGTCATCTCGGCACAAATCTCGTGGATTGGCGTCAGGATCTTCCGCAGCAGCAGCGCATCAGGCGTGACGTCCGCCACGGCATTCATCACGTCCGTCGCGCCAGTCATGATCTCACTCATCGCCTCCACGTAGAAGTTGCTACAAGACAAGCATAGGAATGTCAGCTTCTCATCCACACTCCGTACGAATGGAATGCTGACCCACGAACCGTTCAATGTAGCCATGCTCGTTCACAGGAGCCTCCGTCTTGAACGCCGCGACACGAGCCAGCACGGCACGCGACTGGGTCTTGAACATTCGCGACAGATAACCAGTGAATGTCGGCGTGGCCGCTGGTGCACAGCCCAGTTCCGCGCACAGGTAGAACTGAGCGAGCACACTGTCGATGTCCGACGTGTTGCTGTTGGCAGGCGCGCACCCGGCCTTGAACTTCTCGAGCACGGGGTCCTGTAGCGACTGCGCCTTCAATTCACAGGCGCCAAGCATCTAGAACACAGTACTACCGTCAGTATCACGGATAATAAGGCTCCTCGTACGCTGAGTAAAACCGCACCTCTTCTCGCACAGCGGCCTCGTCCGTGAAGCGCGCGTCCTCGTCCGCTGTCGTGTTGGCGGCCGCGCGGTCACGCTGCTGCGCCGCGTCGTTCTGCACCACCAAGCGCATGTTGCCCAGCGACTGGCAGAGCTGCTCGAGCTTCTGCTCGGCGAACGCCATGTAGAATGCCGTCACATTCTCCTCGAAACTCATCGCGACCCGCTTCGAGGAGATCGACTTTTGACGCGGTAACGTGGCCGCCAAGTCGGAAAGGGAAGTGAGCTGATCGCATGTACCTTTTTTTGAGAATACATCTGAACTCCTCACAAATCATGAGCCATCGTAGCGTGTTTTGATTCGATTGAACTCGTTTGCACCTAGAAACGTGATAAATAGCCATGAAGGGAATGATTCAAAATGACGCTTGACATGAGAATGAGGCATCTGCCTTGGACATACAGCATCCGATAGATAGATAGCGCAACGTGTCTATTTCATTCATTTTCGAGCAGCATGGAGTGGTCGTTATAATGGCTGCGTTTACTGGGCACCGACGATCGGCTCAATGAACTGGCGCGCGGCCTCAAAGACGGCGTCTGGGCCAGGCGTCGCGTCGACCTTGAACACCTTGTTCTGCTTGGCGTAGTAGTCGATCACTGGCATGGTCGACTCGATGTATGTGTGGAAGCGCTTGCGGATGGCCTCGGCGTTGTCGTCCGTGCGGCCGCTGGTCTTGCCGCGCTCGAGCAGACGCTCCTCCATGACCGTCTCTGGGCAGTCGAAGAACAGCACGCCCTCGACCTGGAACACATCCGCAGGCATCTCCTCCTGCCAGCCCTGCAGGTTGTCGAAGTTGCGCGGGAAGCCGTCGATGAGGAACAGGTCCTTGCCGCTCTTGATCATCGCCTGCTGCAGCAAGCCGAGCGTGATCTTGACCGGCACGATCTGGCCTTCCTTGATCATGCGGTCGATCAGGTCGCCGTTCGTCGAGCCCGACTGGCGCTCTTCACGCAGTAGATCACCGGCCTAATAAGCAAATAAACGCATATCCAAGTCAAGATTCGCTGGTGCTGTAGAACACTAGAAACGCGGCGGCAAGAGGACTCACCGAGAGGTGGACGAAGCCGTAGTTGTCCACGAGCTTGGCGCACTGCGTGCCCTTGCCGGCACCGGGTCCACCCAGCACGAACAGGATCTTCTTGACGCTCATATTGGCAGGTAGGTGGAGTAGAGAGGAGGAATACAGGCGTCTCCGTCGACAGGATAGCAGCGGGCGGATACTCGAGAATCGCAATGGCGGCGTCATCGGACCGGCTCGCTCACTTCAGGTCGAGGGGCTCAGGTTTTTGTGGGGATGGAGCCAGTATACATGGCAGCAATCCGTTATCTATCCGGATTGTATCCGGATAGGCGTATAATGGTCTGTGTTGCAACATACTGATGTCGTCAATACACAACATAAGTCGGATTATGTTGCGTGTAGTCTGCCGCGATCCTACGCTTCTCCCTGATGCTAAGCCAAAGAGCCACTGAGAAGCGCTCGAAGCAGACCAAGACAAGCACCAACGTGAGGATATTCCTCTGTGACGCGCTGGATTTTCTCGACTTCTACGCGACTAGCGCATCTTTACCAAGACTCTTTGTATCCGTGAGTATCCTGGCTATTGATCTGGCTATCGTACGGCTCATGAACTGATCTAGAGGCTGAACAATCCAGGAAATTGTGAAATCACTCTTTCACGACGACAATGGATCCGAAGAACCCGCACGTTGCGATTAACATCACTGGCAATGGCGCCGGTAACACACTTGATGTGGCGCTCGCCCGCGAAGAGGCGCTCCATCGCTTCCGCGACATCAACTGGGCCACCTACACGCGGTTAGTCCATGATTCGGCATTCTTACATCAATCAGACACAGTCTCGCTGATTGATTGATCAACCCGTGGTCTTGTGATGTTGCAGTGCCGGTGGCTTTTCGCTGGAGAAGCTCGAGATCTCGGCGCTGAAGGAGATCGAGACGCTGGCCAAGCCGGGCGACGACGTGAACAACAACGCCGTGGACGACTTCCTCGTTGACAATGGCCGCGTGCTCGCCAGCGCGCTGCTCAAGCTCGTCAAGAACGTGACCGAGCCGACTGTGATCAAGTACACCCTCGCTCGCATGGAGGAGCTGCTGCCTGGTCGGTTGCGAGACTTCTATGAGGGATCTTTGATGTTGGACGAGGCGGCTGATATTCGCGTCTATGATTGATTGATGTAGATGGTCTGCGTCTTCGCAAACGCGTCGCCTACTTTGTGGACGAAGGCAAGGCACTGGACGCTGCGCCGTTCCTCCGCATGATCCGCAACGACACCGGTTACGTGCAGTACGCCGCGGCGCACATGCTCGCGCTCTTCCTCACGTGCGTTGTCCTTCACGTGATATTGATCTCCGTTCAAGGGCATTGATTGATTGATGTTATTGTCATGGTTTGATGTTTATGGGTATCAGGATTCGCCCTCGCTTTGAAGATGTCGACGCACTGTGCCAGTGGGCTGTGCAGGCGCTCAAGCTCGGACCCAACTCGACGGACCCGAACCGCGCGAACGTCACGCGTGCCGCCGTCGCGTCCATGATGGTGCTGCTGCGTCACCAAAAGTCGCGTATCGTGTTCGTCAAGCAAGGCGGCGTCGCTCCGTGAGTCGTTGGCTTTCTGTTGCTCTTTGGTCTCTGTGTGATTATCCATACTGACTGGTGGGGTGCTTGTTTAGTGTGGTGGAGCTGCTCAAGAACTCGCAGGGCCGTGCGCAGCTCTCGTACGAGCTGACGTTCCTGCTGTGGACGCTGTCGTTCAACGAAGATGCGCTCGACAAGCTCGTGACCGCGAACGCCTTGGACGCGCTGATCCAGCAGGTGGTTGCGGCTCCCCGTGAGAAGGTCGTGCGCGTGGCCCTGGAGACTCTGCAGGTGCGTCATTAGTTACTGAGCAGCGTGTGTTGGGCGAGGTGCTCACATGATTTTCTCTTTATCAGAACCTGTTGGGCAAGCTGAGTGGCTTCTTCAACGAGCGCATGATCGACGGTGGCCTGCTCAAGACACTAAACAACCTGCGCGAGCGCAAGTGGACGGACGAGGACATCACGAAGAGCATTCAGTCCATCCGAGATGTGCTCATCCGAGAGTACAAGGAACTCAAGTACGTGCTCCTGCTGTGGCTCGCGAATTGGTACCAAGTTGTTCTAAGATTTTGTTCCACGTCACAGCACGATGGAGCGCTACGAGAAGGAACTGCGAGGAGGCCACCTCAACTGGGGCTTGCTACACACGGACAAGTTCTGGAAGGAGAACTTCATGGCGTTCGAAAACAAGGAGTTCGAGCTCATCCGGTACGCAGCCCGACTGTCTGGCGATCTACGGAGGACCTTTTTTGCTAATGTTTGCGCTTCTTCATGGCCCCCCAGTCTGCTGATTGACCTGCTCGAGTCGGAAGACCCGAAGACTGTGGCCGTGGCGCTCTTTGATCTGGGCGAATTCGTTCGGTTCTACCCCAACGGCAAGCACATTGTGAAGCGACTGGGTGCCAAGAAGGTGGCCATGAAGCTCATGACCCACGAGAACCCTGAAGTGCAGAAGCAGGCGCTGCAGTGCATCTCGAAGATGATGGTCAACAAGTGGGAGTTCGTCAAATAATCGTCCACCGCAGCAGGTCGAGAACCGAGAGAGAGAAGGAGAGAGGTGTCGCGAGAACTGCGAGCCAGGACAGTCGGAGCCCGTGAAGCACTGCGTGTTGTTGCAGAAACAGGTAAATCAACAGCTCGTTTTTTTTTTCTAGGCCGGCCACGGCCGTGTTGGTTTCTTTTATGAAGTGACAGCTTCTGCGATTGCAACTGCCCTCTCGGAATGAGCCAAGATGCCATGAGCCAAGATGCCAAGAACGCGACGTCCAGGGTAACTCATTCGATCTGCGATCCGGCTCAGTACGACTGGGTCCTCAAAATCGCATGAGATCAACATCGTTCCAGCATCATTCGTCGCGACAGAGTGCTCGACTGTTAAAGCTCGGCGAACAGTCGCCAAGGTATGACAAGCAGCCAGAAGTCGCGATTTTTTGGCTTCTACTGTCCAGCGACTAAAATGTGGCAACAGCAACGCCTTTACAAGAACCATCCGAGCTCAACGATATGAAGAAGCCACGCAAGATCGACTCGCTGCACGTCCAGTCGTGCTGCTTGCTGCGCCAAACCAGCAATGCCCCTTTGCACAAACTACCCAGAGAAACCGAGCGAGATCCAGCCTGGCTACACCAAGTGAACCCTGCGCGAAGTCGTCACAGTCAGCTTCGAGTCGTGATCGCTAGCACTCATCCAAGAGCCTCACTCGACTCACTCCTCAATCTGCTCCAGCCCCCGCGGTTAGGATACTTCCCAGTTTCCCGACAAAGATCGCGCCTCCGTGTGATCGTGGGATCGAATGATCACGACCAAGCGTATCATCCAGCTTCTGCTCATGTGTGCTGCTGCCTTTCATGACATTGAAAGCGCTCCTGTCACAAGCAATGGTCAGAACTTAAGAAAATTGTCCAACTAGGGTAATCCATCGACACCCGCTCCAGCAACAACGATTCCAGCTACGACCACACCAGCACCTCAGCAAGCTCGTACAGCTCCAACCGCTCCCGCGACGCAGCGCACAAACCCGCAAGCGACTCCACCAACTCCTTCGCCAACTCCGGCGCCAACCACAAGTACCACGGCTCCATCTCCTGCAACGACGACGCCATCGCCGTCCACTGCGTCGCCAGGTCGACGCCAGCAGTCAGCAACTACGAGCCCGCCTCCGTCGCCCACTGGGATTGCGCCTGCTCCAGTGATGACAACGGCAACACCTACTCCAGTTTCGACTACGATTACGGCTGCTCCACTGTCGACTGCAAATACACCTCCTCCAGTGGCGACTGCGAATGCACCAACTCCAGCGACGACTACACCTACGCCGACTCTACGCCTGGTCCAGTGACGACTACGCCTACGCCTACACCTACGCGCACGCCTGGTCCAACGAGTGACGTTCCTGT
>JAADXE010000455.1:0-25027 GCA_023337545.1 Pythium coloratum | reverse complement strand
GGGGCGAACGAGCGGAGCGGAGCGGAGAGGAGGCAGCGCAGGGCTCGGATAGCAGAGCAGCACACTCCACAGAGAGCAGGTGTAGGAGGAGGCAGCAGAGGAGGAGGCGTGGTGGCAGAAGGGGACAGCAGCAGCGAGGGTACGTACACGCACACGGCCATCCACCGACCCTCTAATAGGGGAAGGGCGGGGGTCAAGGACGCTGGAGGACCGACACGCTGATAGAACAACAGGCAATCAAACCAATGGTGACGTTGCCACCCACGGTATGACGAGGTCTGATTGGGCAGACCTTGGGAAATTGGCCAATAGATAGAGGGTGATAGTGTTTCGGCCAATCATATCGCACGGGAGGATCGGAAGGCAGATCTTAGGTTTTATCGCGCAGGAGACTTTTGTCGAACGGACAACAACGAGGTGGAACTGTGGAATCCGATATCCTGCCAAGATATCGTATTGTAGAACCTGTTAGTGCTCCACTATGCGACAGAAGTGGCGAACCGGATCTATTTGTGTGCAGTTTGGCTGGTGGAGAGCAACGAGGGGTAGGTCCATTGGCGTAGGGATAGGTGAATAGAGCGTACGGGGTTAGGCGTACACTCTACGAGAGCTGTTCTGCTTGGAATCTATTGTGGACCTGGGATTTCAACCAGCAGAGCAGGGAGACCCCGCGCGCCAAAAAGCCAAGCTTTGCAAACTTCTTGGACTTTCCAGCCAGGGCATAACCTACGGTACATTACATCACGGTCCTGATGGAGACCAACATGACCATGTTGAAGGTTTGGGATGAGGCTTGCCTCCTGGTTCTGTTTTTTTCGAGAGCTTGTCAAAAGCAGGCGTGATCGACGTCCATGTCCGCAGAGTTTTGTGCACAGGTTTCTGGTACTTGCTGCACGATCCTCTGTGGAAGCGGCATTCTTGCACAACGCTACCTACAATATGACCTAGAACGGCGTCCTCTTGATGTTAGAAGATGATACCATCCGTCCTCCAAAAGCTCCGTATCCTCGCCAGCTTCCTGGGTCATGTGGCGCTGCTTGGGCTACGAGCTCTCCCGTATGCCAATGGTCTCCCCTGATGGCGGACACCGCATGGAGACTGAGTGCCGGTTCCACAGCCTGTTGGGATGAGCGTGTGCATTGGAGGTCTGTTTCTACCGGTATTCAACAAGGCTACACTTTTTGTAGGTCGGAAGATTATTGCGCGTGTTGGAGTAGTCCGAGACGAGCGATGGACACTTTCTCCGGGAGAGAAACCAAATACTTCCAGCGTACATGCTGCCTTTGGGGCGGCCAACGCGCTCAACCTGTAGAGTATCTGGCAAAGTTACTGGGGTCGCTCGCAACGATCACCAACAATTCACAGTAAGGATTCTACGCTGGGCTCAAGTTCTGCCTGACGGCGTTGCTACAGTCTTGAGACGATCCACCATGGCACCACCTGAAAAGGAAACTCTATCCTGTAGACTGTCCTTTCAATCCTATGATAGCGACTCGACACAAGAGAGACTGATCGTTCCCTCCTGAGAAAACAAGGCAGCAAGCGGCCTCATAGGTGTCCTCTAGGGAACAATCAGTAACAACGTTACCCCACTCAGATGACGCCGAGTTTTTCCCATATACCTGAGACTGACCGACATTAGGAACCCCGTTGATTGTCAAAGGATTTGACACGCGTACCGTAGAGTAAATTCCAGATCACGGCGATGACTCTTGCAGAATTGAACTCGATTCTTTTCTTGGAAGAGAAAGCTGGCTTTTAACTCGCAGTCCAGAAATCGTGGATCACAGTGATGACCAAAAACCGGCATCGATCCAGCGGTCGTCGTGTTGATATCGGGATCCGCGAGGGCGATCAGTGCATCCAGATCGAATCCCTTCGTCCGCTCCTCGAATGACGTCAGACAATTCGAAAGACCTTGAGGACGTATTTCCCCCTCCAAGTCGTTTGATTGTAGCCCACAACCAAAGTCGCTTTTTGTCGCCTTTCCAACCCGTTAAAGAGGATGTTCCGAATGGAATAAATTGCAGACACATGCACCACCAGAGACAGGCGGACTAAGAGCGGACGCGGACGCGGATGGGCAAGCGTAATGGTGGATCGGTTTTAGCGCGATAAGCTTTTGCCCCGAGTGGGGATGTCGCAAGCGAGGCGACGTGTGCAATGGCCCAATCCCGAGCCACGAGTAACAGACAAAGGCAGGACTCTTCAACTGGAGGAGGGTTGACCCAACACTCGGGAAGCTGCGGCAACGACCTCTACACCACTGGATTTTGGAAAATGACAGGTTTTGCCCAAGCAGCCATGTGTCGGGACCGGGTCTGTCCCGTTTGCTGGCTACGGAGATGAGCAGAGGTGTGTACGTACAGTCCATCCGCACGGCGTGGTGAGAAAAAAAGAACCGTCCAGTGCGTGGTGTATCCATTTTTCCGGACCTGGATCTCTTCTCTGGATGGTTCGAAATTGAGCCGCTCGTCTGGTTCCGTTTGCTCGGCTCCATCTCCATCCCCTTCTTCATGGGACATGGAACTGGAATCATGCATGGGTGGTGGGGGTACGTACCCCCCCGGTCTCTTCATGGAGGGGGCAGCTTGCTTGTCCTACCATGCCACCACCTTCCTCCATGGGGGAGCCCATGGTGAGCTGGCCATCTATTCTTACGAGTCCAGCACCAGCGGCCCCGTGGTCATGACGAGAGGGCCTTATCCGTATCCAAGATCCATCTAAATATATGGAGGCGGCGGCAAGCGATTCTGCAAGTGCGGGTGTACCCATGTGCATGCGAATGAGCTTCCGAGGGCATTGAGCTGCACGGGCGATAAGCAAGCGCTGAGTGGAAGGAAGATGGTGGGTGAACTCGCGTTGTCGCCGGCGCAGCGGAGCCTCGTGGACAAGGCGCGCGCTGTGCAGAGAGCCAAGCTGGACAAGGAGGCGATCAAGCACACGATCGAAGACCGAGCGCAGCGCCACATTGAAGAGACCAAGCAGCGCTGTCGAGCGCAGCAGCACGACCGAGATGCAAGGGCGCAAGACCGCAAACTGATCATCCGCCACGTCGGCGAGGAGCTCGCGCGAGTCGCGCAGCGAAGCGACCATCCACACTCTACCAAGAAGCACAACATCAAAGCTGGTGGCCGACCCACCGGACTACGACAGCCGCAGGCAAGCAACAACAGCAGCAGAGGAGAAAGCTCGAGCGCTGAACACGCTGGCGCTGGTGGCGAGGATGATGAGTACGATGAAGAGCGATTTGGACCGAACCGACGCCCTCCACGACCACGCAAGCCGAATCTGTGGTTGCAAGTCTTTGAGAAGGAGAAGGAAGAGGTGGGGCATGAGGAGGAGGAGAAGAAGCGACGGCGTTTGGCTGCGGTGGCCCAGTTTCGCATACAGCTCGCGCAGCAAGAAGCGATCAAGGCGGCACAGCGAAAGGTGGATCAGCAGCGTGAGGACGAGTACGCGAAGCTGCAGACCAAGCAGATCGCCGAATGGAAAGAGCAGCAGAAGATCAAGGACCAACAGCGGCAGGAGGCTGCCGAGCACATCACGAAGCAATGCAAACTAGACTTCCAGGCGTCGCTCGAGCAGCAGACATTGGCTCAGAAGAAGCGCGAACAGCAGGAGCTCAAGACGCTCGCGCGATACCAAGCTATGATGGAAGAAGAGAAGAGCCAGAAGGAGCTCAAGAAGCAGCGCGAGAAGGACGAGGTCGCCAAGGTCGCGCAGGCGAATGCCATGCAACTAGCCATCAAGCAAAAGGAAAAGCTCTTCGAGCAGGAAGAGGAGATGCGATTGCAACGCGAATACGAGCAGAAGCTGACCATGCAGGAGGCTGCGCGGCAGCGTGAGTTGCAAGAGATCCTCGAGAAGCAAAGCCGCAAGGTCAAGATGGCGCTTCTCAACGTCAAGAGCGCCGAGGAAAAGGCCCGCGAGGACGAAGAGCGTGCCGCGATTGTACAAGCCCAAGTGCGTCAACGAGAAGAGGCGGAGCGTCTGAGACGCGAGCAGAAGCGCCAAGAGGTCATCCGCGTCCAAGCGCGTGCCTTGCAAGAGCAGAAAGCGGAGAAGAAGGTTAAGTTCCAGCAGGAGACCGAAGAAGAGGAAGCGTATGCCAAGCAGTTCAAGGCCGATTACCTCGAGTGGGTCGCCAAGGAAAAGCTCAAGAAAGTGCACGTCCAGCAGCGCAACAATGCCCACGAGCAACTGGTCGTGCGGCAAATGCGCGACGACACGGTGCGCCATTCGAATGAAGACAAGTACGGCATGACCAAGCGCGAGATGGCGCTGAACGCCGAGCTGCTGCGCAAGATCGGCGTCGCGCGGCCTCCGTCCGATGCAGCGCCCAGATAACTTCCAGACCGGTGGATCTTTTAGTAGAAGGGCCATAGGATACAAACCAGTACACTGACAAGGGACGTAGACGAGGGAGTCAGAACAAAATGCAGGATCCCTTGGTGATCTGTGTCCATGTCATCATGACATTGTCATGCCATGGCGTCAAAAATTGTAGCTGCACAGTGCACAGTCCAGTCCATCAGCATGGTGCGCATACATGGACCCTGCCCTGCCCTCTTCATCTTCAACCACCGCTGTCCCTCGCTGCCCACAGCCTGGCTGCGACAGGGGAATCCCCTCGGCGAGCGGAGCACTGTACGCTCTGCTGGCGATCTCTGGCTCGGCTCTGGGGGATGGTGGGTGACTCGGTCCATTGGTGGGTGTCATGCACCACGACCGACGCGTCATCCGCTCTGGCTCCTCACACAATCACACTTCCGCAACTTCAAGATGCTATGTTGCCACTCCTGGCTTGCGCAACTCGTGCAACATATTCCGTCCCGGAAGTGTGGTACACATAAATCTGACGTGATCCACATACATTGTGTGTGGACTACACCAGATATTTTTCCATCATGTGGTCCACGTCAGTATATTCTCTCCCCCAGGGGGGCATAAAAAGTGGTGGCCGCCGATGCCACAATCTCCCTCGCATGAATGACACTCTCTCCCACGATTGGCTGAATCTCCATCCCGGGGGTACTAAATTTGTACCCCCTCTCGCCTTCTGCCTGGTCGCGGTCCATGAGTCTGAGTCTGATTGCTCAATCTGCACCGTGGGGCATACAACTGCCCTTCGTGCAACCTTCGCGTAACCTTCGCGCGACTTCCATGTCCCCGCAGTCCACCTCGCATCAAGAGATCCGCAGCATTCGCGCATTCCCATCAATCGACGAGACGAATATGGCCACCGCGACCACCGCCGTCCAGGCCACTGCGCCACAACAACAACAGCAGCAGCAGGTGATCCCGTGCGGCTCCTACGACATCGTGCTGGGCACGTCGCTACTATCCTCGTCGTTCGTCGCGCAGGACATCTTGCGGATGCTGCCCACGACCTCGACCTTTGTCATCCTCACCGACACCAACGTCTTCCCACTGTACGCGCTGCCATTGTACCAGCAGCTGCGTGCGCTTCTCGCGCAGCACAATGCGACGCACGGCGCCACGGCGCCCAAGCGCGTGCTCATCCACCCGATCCCAGCCGGCGAGGCCTCCAAGTCCCGCGAGATGAAGGCCAAGATCGAGGACGAGGTGTTCTTCCACAACCGCTGCCACCGCGACTCGTGCGTCATCGCTGTGGGCGGTGGCGTCGTCGGCGATCTCAGCGGCTACGTGTCGTCCACGTACATGCGTGGCGTGCCGTTCATCCAGGTGCCAACGTCGCTGCTGGCGTGTGTGGACTCGAGCATCGGCGGCAAGACGGGTATCGACGTGGAGGAGTACGGCAAGAACTTGCTGGGCGCGTTCCACATGCCCGATCGCGTGTACATTGACCTGTCGGTGCTCAAGACGCTGCCCAAGCGTGAGCTGATCAACGGCATGGGCGAGGTGATCAAGGCCGGCGCGATCTTCGACGCGGAGCTCTTCGATCTGCTCGAGATCTCGACCGACGCGATCCTGAACCTGTCTGATATGGCGCTCGTGCAGCGCGTGGTGGCGGCGGCCGTACAGGTTAAGGCCACGGTCGTGACCCAGGACACCAAGGAGATGGGGCTCCGTGCGATCCTCAACTTCGGCCACAGCATCGGCCACGGCATCGAGGCGCTCGTGCAGCCAGAGTACTTGCACGGCGAGTGTGTGGCTATCGGTATGATCAAGGAGGCCGAGATCGCGCGTGGTATGGGCCTGTGCAGCTCTGCGACCGTGGGACGTCTGCGTCGTTGTCTGACGGCGTACGGACTGCCTGTGCGTGTGCCGGAGGGTGTGAAGACTCAGGACGTGATTGTGAAGATGGAGGTCGACAAGAAGAATAGCCAGGGTGTGAAGAAGATCATCCTGCTGCAGTCCATTGGCACTGTGCTGTCGAACCCGTACACGCGTGCGATCAAGGACGACCAGATCGCGCTCGTGCTCGAGAAGCAGGTCGCCATGGTGCCTGGCACGCTGGCACAGGGCCGTGTGCGTGTGCCGGGCTCCAAGTCGATCTCGAACCGCGTGCTGCTCATGGCGGCGCTGGGCCAGGGCCCGTGCCGCATCACTGGCCTGCTCCACTCGGACGACACGCAAGTCATGATGAATGCGTTGCAGAAGGTCGGCGCCAAGTTCACGTGGGAGGATGACGGTGCCGTGCTCGTGGTCGAAGGTACGGGCGGCGCGTTCCAGGAAGTCGCGGATATGGAGGAGATCTACCTCAGCAACGCCGGCACGGCTGCGCGTTTCCTCACAACGACGATGACGCTGGTCAAGGCGAACGCCGGTGAAGGCCGCGTGGTCGTCACGGGTAACCACCGCATGAAGGAGCGTCCGATCGCACCGCTGGTCAAGGCACTGCAGGCGAACGGATGCGACATCGAGTACCTGGAAGGCGAGGGCTGCCCGCCACTGGCGATCAAGTACACCGGCCTCGCGGGTGGAGCGATCCCACTGGCCGCCAAGGTCAGCAGCCAGTACGTGTCGTCAGTGCTCATCACGGCGCCGTACGCCAAGCGGCCAGTCGAGCTGATCCTGGACGAGGAGAACCCGACGTCGCTGCCGTACATTGAGATGACGACGCTGCTGATGAAGGATTTCGGCATCGAGGTCGAGACGATCGCGGCCAACCACTACCGTGTGCCGTGTGGCGTGTACAAGAACCCAGCCGAATTCTCTGTCGAGGTGGATGCGTCGTCGGCGACGTACCCACTCGCGCTGGCGGCGATCACGGGCGGCAGCGTCACGCTGGAGGCTCTGGGCATGCACAGTCTGCAGGGCGATGCTGCATTCCACACGCTCTGCACGGCCATGGGCTGCACGAGCTCGCAGGACGAGACCACGACGACGGTGATGGGTCCACCGAAGGGCACGCCACTGCAGGCGGTCGAGATCGACATGGAAACCATGACCGACGCGTTCATGACGGCGGTGGCACTCGCTGCCGTCGCCAAGGGTACGACCAAGATCACGGGTATCGCGAACCAGCGCGTGAAGGAGTGCAACCGTATCGAGGTCATGTGCACGGGTCTGCGTCAGCTCGGCGTCGAGTGTGGCGAGCTGGAGGACGGTATGTGGATCACGGGTACGGCTGGCGAGGTCTCGCACTTGAAGAAGGCGTACATTGAGTGCCACAACGACCACCGCATCGCCATGAGCTTCGCGGTGCTCGGTGCCGTCGTGCCAAACATCGTGATCACGGACAAGGAGTGTACCGACAAGACGTACCCGGAGTACTGGGACCACGTCTCGCGTTTCCTCGGCCTCAAGGTGGCTCCAGTGATCGAGACTGAAGCCGAGAAGACGGGCGACGACGCCCAACCTCCAGCTGTGTTCCTGATCGGCATGCGTGGTGCCGGCAAGTCCTCGATGGCGCACGCGGCGTCGCAGGCGCTCGGCATGAAGCTGCTCGACATGGACGACGAGATCAGCAAGCAACTCGGCGAGAGCATCGCGTCGTACGTGGCCAAGCCAGGTGTGACGTGGGCTGACTTCCGCGCCAAGGAGCGTGAATTCCTGCTGCCACTAATCGTGAACCCACCAAAGAACACCATCATCTCGTGCGGCGGCGGTGTCGTGGAGAGTGCGGAGATCGTGCACGCGCTGAGTGCGTACCCGTACGTCGTCCACGTCCACCGTGCCATCGGCGACGTGCTCGCTCAGCTCGAAGAGGCCGAGAAGGCTGCCCACCGCCCATCCCTGGGTGAGCCCAACGATGCCGTGTGGGCTCGCCGCCAGCCATTGTACACCAAGAGCTCGGCGTTCGAGTTCAACGTCAACGCTGGCGACAGCGACGTGACTCGCATCGGCCGTGACTTCGTGCGATTCCTCAGCGTAGTTGTGCCCCACTCGCCAGCGTCGTTCAACCACAAGGCTCTCGCTCGTGACGACTCGTTCTTCCTCTCGCTGACCTTCCCAGACCTGAAGGATGCCGTGTCGTTGCTCCCGCAGGTGACCCAGGACGTCGATGCCGTGGAGCTGCGTGTGGATCTGCTCAAGGACTTCCGCGACATTGCGTTCATCCAGCAGCAAGTCGCTTTGCTGCGTGCCGTGTGTCCGCTGCCTATCATCTACACTGTGCGTTCGCAGAACCAGGGTGGCGCGTTCCCAGACGACGACGAGGCGTTCATGTTTGAGCTGCTCCACCTTGGCGTGCGTCTCGGCTGTGAGTTTGTCGACCTCGAGACGTGCTGGTCGATCACACAGCGCCGTAAGCTCGTGGCTGAGCGTCGCCAGACGGCGATCATCTCGTCGTTCCATGCCGTCCAGACCCGTGTGTCGGAGGAAGAGCTGCGTGCGATCCTCCGTGAGTGCTACGCCGGCGGCAGCGTCCAGATCGTCAAGGTCGTGATCAAGGCGTTCGAGGCCGACGACGCGCTGCTCGTGGACCGCGTGGCCAAGTACTTTTACCAGGCGTGGCAGAAGACCATGCCCGTGATCTCGCTCGCGACCACTGGTAAGGGCAAGATGGCGCGTGTGCTCAACCGCGTGCTCACGCCCGTGACCCACGCGCTTCTGCCTGCGGCCGCTGCCCCCGGACAGCTCTCTGTCGAAGAGATCATGGCGCTGCGCAAGCAACTCGGTCTGCTCGAAGGTAATTAACTGAGACGCTTTTGCAACCGCCCATGAGGGGAGACTTGATTGATGAATATTAACTTTCTGTACTTTTCTGTTGTGTGTGTGTCTCGTGACTGGTGTTTGCTGTTGATTTTGTTGTAGGACGCTCGTTCTTTTTGTTTGGCTCGCCGATCTCCAAGTCACCGTCGCCGTCGATGCACAACGCCGCCTTCGGCGTCCACGGTCTCCCGTTCGAGTACGGACTCTGTGACACCACGGACGTCGCCGACATTGTGTCGCTCATGCAGAACGCCACGACCAACAACTTTGGCGGCGGCTCCGTCACGATCCCTCTCAAGGTCGACGTCATGAGCCATGTGAACGAGCTCAGTGCGGCCGCACGAGCGATCGGCGCTGTCAACACACTCAGAAGAAGCGACCTCAGCGACGGAGGCGTGCACTGGAAGGGCGACAACACGGACTGGCTGGGCATCTACCGTCCGATCCACAAGCGACTCGAAGGATCAGCGGCCTCCAGTCTCACTGCGTTGGTCGTGGGGGCCGGAGGCACGTCGATGGCGGCGGCGTACGCGATGCGTCAGCTCGGCGTCCAGCAGTTGTTCGTCTACAACCGCACGCTGTCCAAGGCCGAGAAAGTCGCGGCTCGCTTCGAGGCCTCGCCACTGGCCGAGCTCACGCCCGAGACGCTGGCCAAGGTCGATATCGTGGTCAGTACAGTGCCTGCCCAGGCCAACTTCATGCTGCCGGAGTATCTGCTCAAGAACAACCGCGTGATCGTGCTGGACGCGGCGTACATGCCTCCGATCACGCCGTGTCTGGCCCACGCCCATGGGCTTGGAGCTGTCTGTATCCAGGGCTACGAGATGCTGTACGAGCAGGCGTTCGAGCAGTACAAGCGCTGGCACAAGGCGACGCAGGCGTGGCCCGTGGATGTGGCCGTGCTCCAGCAAGCGTGTCTCGCCCACATCCCCACCGAACAGCGTCTGTACTAGTCGGTGGTCTTCACCCGGACTCTAAAACAATTGGACATGTGACCATTAGAATCCCAATATTTTGGATATGAAGGACCTGTTTTGGATTTGTTTCGGGGGTCTTTTTAGCAGGCGAATGGCTTGGAAACAGGAAGAAGAAGGGTAGCAGAGGCCTAGTTGGCTGGAGACGTCGCTCGGCTGCGCTTGATGAGCACGGTCGCGGCACCGAGAGCGAGCAACGCACCACCGTAGTGGGCCGGGATGGACACGTAGCAGCCGTTGCTCGACTTGTTGGCGAGCGCCGAGAGCGCGACGGCCAAGTGGAGCACCACGACGAAGCCCACGAGCACGGGGCTGCGCGTGCGGAAGCCCTGGAAGGCCACGACCATGAGCGCGACGTCCATGATGGTGAGTGCGAGCGTCGACACGGCCGAGGAAAACACGAGCGGCACGCTGTCGCACGACGTCGAGAATGCCGCGCCGCGTGTGCCCGTGCTCGCGCCCACCACACTGCCGTACATCATCAGCGAGTGCATGAGCGCAAAGCCCACGCCGCCAGCTACACATATTGGTAAGCAAAACAGAGTTTTTAGGCTAAACATGATTTTGGAAAAATGAGGGAGATAATGACAGAACGAACCGAGCGAGGAGGTGATGTCATTAAGCGGCAACTGGTGCGTGGCGGTGGAGACCTTCTGGACAGCGCGCTCTGTGCGCACGTAGAGGTGGAAGAACAGCACGCGGAAGAGTTCCTGGATGATGACGCTCAGTGGGATCGTAGCTTCCAGCGAGTCCTTGAGAGGCGGGATGATACGCCACAGTGTGGCCGACACGAGGATCGAGATGAGCCACACGAAGGCACCGGACAACGCGAGGATGACGAGCTGTGCGCGCTTGGAGATGACGAGGAAGAACAACGCCGTCAGCGGCCCGAAGGCGATGAGGATGCAGCCGAAGAACAGCGGCCAGTTCACGCGGCCGTCGCTCAGTCCCATGGCGTCGAGAGCGGATGTGTGGACTATGAGGAGATAGAGGAGATCAATATCTATCAGATGAGGCCATTTACATACGCGCAGCAAGCCTGGAAGTCGCTGTAGAGGCCGCGCATATTCACTGATTTGCGTAAGCGTCGTGCATCTATCTTACCTTCGAGTCGGTGTCGCACTATGAACAGATCTGGCTTTTAGCCTGGAAGTGTTTGTAACGGATATGACATTTCGACGATGGCGGTTATGAAGAACATGTCAGGCTAAGCTAGAATGCTAAGCTAGACCATTTATGGCTCCCGGTGAATTAGCTTGTTGGTGACGACCCGGCCAGGACGAAAAAATCCGGTGTGATTCAGCCCGTGGGAAGACTGTGGGTGTCTTCCTGAGCCGCAGATGGAAGTGGGAATCAAACGGCATCGGCTTGGCCACCCACCATGATACAGTATACTGTACTGCACTCAGTATATTACTACATAGCTTGTGTGGAGCTTCCCCTGGAAGAGCCTCAACACAGGCGAGTGAGACTCACTCACTGTGACTGACTCGTTGCTCAGATGGAATGGAAGCAGCCCGCAAGTTGTGGATGCAGCGGACAGAATCCTTCAATGTCATCCATCGCAACTCTCTCACAACCGATACCTAGGCATTATGCCCAGTGTATTTCCAGCCTTTTCACTATCAAAGAACCTGTATAAATGGATTCTTGCTAACAAAATGCCCGCTGTCGAGACCTGCCCATAGAATAAAATTCACCCATGGATAGACACATCAACCATAACGTCAGGCTATGATTGACGACGGCCGTGGCCACATGCACGTCTCCCTGTGGGGCTCGCCAGGATGACCAGCATCATTAACCAACTCACTCTCGTCCGAGCAAGCTCTCCATCTTAGCCCCCATCATGCGACTTGCTATCCTCACTCTTCTTGCGGCCATCGCCATCGCTAGTACCAACGCCACGACGGTCTCGACTGCTGGTCGCGGCCTTGCTGCAACTGAGGCCCCAGAGTCGGTGAGCTTCGCGGCTCTCAACCAACAGGCTTCGCTAAATGGACTCCACGCTGGTGAGCAAGTGCTCGCTGCCGTCAACGACGCTCTCGGCGACGCGAGGGAGGTGGACGGCGACCAGCTCCTCGAGATTTCCAAGCGTGTTGCGGCGAACGACGCGACGTTGAAGACGGCCGACGTCTACACGCAGCAGGTCGTGGCTGCGATCCGCGTGGCGTTGGGCCAGCTCTTCCCAGGCGAGGAGATCACGTCTGTGCTTCGCCGTGTGCTGCCTTCGATCCCAGACCCAGTCGCCACGCGTCGTCTTCAGAGTGAGCTTGAATCGATTGATTTCAAGGATATCGGCCAAGGTGCTTCGTTCAACGGCATCAAGGCCGGCGAGCAGATCTTGAAAGAAGTTAACAAGGTCACGAAGAATGTCGATGGCGACGAGCTGCTCGCGGTGGCTCAGAAGGTCGCTGCGAACGACAAGGCGCTGGCAACGGCGGACGCCACCACGAAGGCCATCGTGGCTGCGTTGAAGCAGGTCACAGCCAAGTTGTTCCCCGGTGAGCAGCTCGCGACGGTCGTGAACCGCTTGCTGCCTGCGATCACCGCCGCCGCCAACGCCGACTAATTACTTCTGAAGTGAGCTCTGCAGCATTAATATATGTAAAGCGTTAATACTGCCACTATTCCATACAAGTATTCGAGTCGTGAGATCTACTTTACGTTTTTCTGTGGCACATTCGGTAATCGATGTATACTGGAGTGCACCTGCGGTGCCTCAAAGAACTAAGCTTCAGTGTGACGAGGCTTGAGAAAACGTAGTCGACCTTTGCACCATCTCATGGCTCGTGATCCCACAGCCCCCACAGTACTCCCATGCTCGCCTTTTCTTCTATGGCAATCGCATCGCGTCGTTCGAATGGCTTGTTGACTTACTCGAGGTGGGACCACACCGAAGTGAGCGGAGCCGCTCGTTGGCCACACACGCTGACGAGGATCTTGAAGTGTCTCGGCTGCAAAACGCGATCCACTCATACTTGCATCATAGCTCATCAGCTGCAGCACCATACTGGATTGCCACCATAGCGTCGGATATGGAGCTTCCCATGTGGACAAAGTCCCATTGCCGTCTGATCTCTTCGCTTGGCCCAAATGGGTACACTTTACGTGACAAAACAGGGTAATACTCTCTCCATCTAAAGTCTACACTTCCAGTATTTTGTACCGTATTTTAGAATGTATAGGCGACTTCAACGTTTCCGTCTCACCTTATTTTGGTATCTCTGCTGATCAGTCGCGCCTTTTCCGCCATCCTGCGCGGCACCTTCAAGCCGCTTTCCCAGATGCTTCGCCTGGCTTCTAGCGCTCGATTTAGCCAGCACCAGACACGCATTGAAGTAGCCAGGCACGCATCTAATACAGCCAGCCACGCAGCCAGTCTTGTCCCCGCTTGTGGCTCAGGATCCCACCGACGAAGCGAGCAGCTCCAGTCCAGTCTCAAGCCAAGCCTCGCTCGCATCCCAAGTCATCCATCCACCTTTGTAGTGTGGTGATTTTCTGGTACATACATACACTGTACCACAGTCTTGGCCGAGCCGTTGGGTTGGGTTGGTGGAGTCCCATCTGGCACTGACAGCACTGACCGGCTGCCTGCACAAGACCTCCTGGGATCGGCAGCGCCTTTGCGTTTGGGATCGGAATCCGACCGTGTTCTCTACCACCACACTCTCGCGACGACCGCCATAACTACATTTTCCTTTGCCGCATCACAGCATCAAGACTAGAGAGGGCATTCATACGTGCAGCACACCTTGCAAGCTGCCTCTTCTACTACTAGGATCCTATCAGATAACATGGCTCCGAACGCGACGAGGCCGCGTCGATTGGCAGTGTCCAGGCGCGTCGCGCTGCTTGCGCTGGTCGCGGTAGCGTGTGCCAGCTCCCTCACGCCACTGACAGTCGCCCAGGAGGCGACGACGACGCCAGCGCCGTCCATCGAGAAGCCCACGGACAAGCCGACTGAGGCGCCATCTCCGTCGCCAACTCCGACCACCGCCGGGCCGACGGAAACGCCAAAGCCGACCACAGCAGAGCCAACGCCAACGCCGACCCCGACACCGACACCAACACCCACTCCGACGCTGAAGCCGTCGAGCTCCGGTTCTAGCTCCGGTTCGAAGGATGTGACTCCTACGGTGGCGCCTCCAGGCTCGGACAGTGGCAGTGGCAGTGCTGTGACGACGGCCAAGCCAGTGGCGACGTCGAAGAAGCCGACGACAACGCGTCCTGCAGCGACGACGACCAGGCCTGCAGTCACGACGCAGCCGCCAGAGACGCTCACACCGACGCCGTCGAGCACGACGGACAGCTCGAACGACGCCAACAGCAACAAGTCGGACCAGAACACCCACAAGTCGATCGCGATCCTCGTCGTCGCTGGTATCGCCGCCGTGTGTGCGCTTGGACTGATCGTCGTGTGCTTCCTGCGTCGCCGTCGCGATGATCTCGATGATATGATGACGCCACTGCCTCGCCAGAACAACCCTCCGTCCGCTGCGATCCTGAGCGGCGGTCGACCGTCAGTGCCCATGGGCCCAGGAGCTGCGAACTACTACCCGACTCAACAACCCACGCTCAGTATCACCACAGGCCTTCCACCAACGGATCAAAACGGTGGCGTGACGAGTCCAGCCGTGCCTGCCAACTACCGTCGGCCGTCGTACCGCATGTCCGCTCGACTCACAAACTACTCGCGTGCGTCCTCACGAGCCGCCTACGAAAACAACACGTTCACTGGAGCCTCCGCTAACACCAACGACGACAGGATCACCGGTGGGTCTCAAATGAGTGACTTCACCGTGCGTGGCGACTCGGAAGTCCCGTCCAGCATTGACATGAGCCTCGACCGTTCCACATTTAACTCGCACGTCTCGTCGTCGACTGCTCGGTCTGCTGCGGGAGACCCGTTCCGCTTCACGAACAACTCTTCATTGTCGTCCCTCCATGATAGTGAGGACATGGCGTCGGTTGTGAACCGAGGCACGTCAGCGTCCTCAGTGGACCAGGGCTACTACGAAGACACGGCGTTGAGCCAGAGCATTGGTGGCACGAACGCCAAGAACTGGTACAACCCCGTGCAAACGCCGTCGCGTGCACTGGCGACACCATCACGAGCTGGCGCACTGCCTGCCGACCGCGAGAGCAACGAGCGCCAGTCGTTCGAGCTGTAGACAGCACAGCACTGCACAGCAAGGAGTGTACACTAGGAAACTACGCGCTTCCCCGACACGGGGGGAGCTTCATAATTATTGAGACTTTCGATCCTCGAAATCTCCACACACACAATCACAATTTTACCATTCACGACACCAAGCAGCAAAGAGTTTCACAAGGCAACAAAGCGTCCTTGATTTTGCGTTTATTCCTTGTCCTCTTCGTCGCTTTCGTCCTTCTTCTGCTCGTGCTTGTCGTCGCCCTTGGTCATGCTGCGTGCAGGGGTCTTCTTCTTGCCCAGCGGCTTCTTGGTCTTGTCGAACGTCAGGCTCTTGGGCTTGACCTCGAGCACAGCGCCATTAGGAAGATCCGCGAGACGGTACGGACCGTACTGCACGCGGATCAGGCGCTTGACGATCAGACGCACGTGGGCCAAGGCCTTACGGATCTCTCGGTTCTACAGATCACACACACAGTCAGTAGGAGGTCATGTATGCAGTACAGCAGTCAGCGTCGCGTACCTTGCCCTCGGCGATACGCACTTGCAGCCACGAGTCCTTCTTGTCCACCGACTGCACGAACGCGTGGATGGAGCGGTACCTACACACCACCACAGTCAATTTCCTATACCATAGACCGTAGGCAGTAGGCTTGTAAGATGACTCACTTGGTGCCGTCGACGATGGGTCCGCGACGCAGCTCGTCGATCTTGGAGGGCGTGACTTGGCCACGCACGAGCACCTTGTACACACGCACGACCTCGGTCTTGGGGTGTTCCATCTCACGCGCGTACTCGCCGTCGTTCGTGAGCAGCAGCAGTCCTTCCGTGTTGAAGTCCAGTCGCCCCACAGGCATCATGTGGTGCGTCAGCCCCATGACGCGCAGGCGATCGAAGATCGTCGGACGGCCCTGCGGGTCATTCGACGTCACCAGTTCCTACGATGAACATCAATCAATCATACTGTGAGCATCAATCATACCAACATCAATCATTCGAACCAACAAAACGTACGCCTGTGAGCTTGTTGGCCATCCAGACTTTGCGGCGCGTGGCCTTGGCAAGCGGCCGGCCCTGGACGACGATCGCGTCCTTCTCCATGTCCACGGTCGTGGCCAAATCACTCACGATATTGCCGTTCACGGACACCTCCATGGCCTGGATGAGCTTCTCCGCCTCACGACGCGACGCGACGCCAGCAATCGCAATGCGCTTGGCGAGTCGCATGGGCTTTCCTGGCGTCGATGGCTCGCTATCATCGGCCGTAGCTGCTGGACGAGGGGCCGTCGGAGGCTTGGGTTTCTTGGACTCAACAGGCTCCTTGTCGCGGTAGAACTTCTTGATGGTGATCAAACCGCGCATCTGCTGGTGGCTGATGATAAAGCTGTTAGATAGAAGGCTCAGCGAGCCCCAGGGACGCCGCACAGCAGCGCAAGCCGCCGCGGATCGGCGCAGCATGAGGATGCTGGTCATGTTGCTGTTGCTGTGGGATGCATTGGTGGCGAGCTACGATACCGGGAAGAAACCGGTATTTTTTTTGGATTTTCGAACTCGTGGAGTTAAGAACTCAATCAGTGAAATAACCGATATGGAACTGGTGTAAGGTACGACATTAACCAACATGGGTCGGGTTTCGAACGAAATGACAGAACGTCGGGTGAATTGTCTGGTCGGACCGTGGGTGCCAAAGAAACAGGAGCCAAACCAAAGAAACTGATGTTGGAAGGAGACCAGTTTTGGACCAGCAAGATGTTCTGGTATTTTGCTATGGAGAATGTTCCTGTGCATATTCGCTCCTTGTCCTGTAGCAGAGGTTGCCCCGCATTGATATTCGACGGCTGACTGGGTACCGTACAGAACAACATCAAAGGGCCCTTTGATTCATGAGTTGGCGCGACGTGGTGTCGTGAATGGAAGAAGTGCGAATCTGTGGCATCAATACTGCGACAGAATCTCCTCCTCACGCCCCATGGATAAATATGGCGAGAGAACCAGATTTCGCATCTTGCATGGAGATGGCCAAACACCCATGCTTGCCAAACACAGAGCCAGCAAGCACACGCCACGACAAAGGATGCACGAAGCGATGGCCTGCTGCAATCTGCGAAGCTTGACACCCAGGACTTGGTGACTTGACTGTCCCACGAACCCTCGTTTTGATCGACGGGTGGATGGGTCTCTGTTTGAGAAAGTGAGAACCGCCGTTGGCGTGGTTCGGTTGGTTTTGCCCTAATCGCCCGTGAAGCCGACGAGTTGCTGGGCAGACGACTAAAACCTAACCCTTGTTGACCTCTTCCCTGAAATGGGCCCTACCCCGCATCGCCGACGAGGAACCGGTTTCAATTCTTTTCGTTTTTCGGCAACTCTTTGTTCGATGATTCCTTCCTCGAGATCAAAGAAACTCGGTCGAGTCCCTGAAAAACCGCGGGAAAGGATCCGCCAATGGAATCGACCCAACACCACTGACGGGCCCTTTTGTGTCGCAAAAACAGCTCCGGTTGCCTTCGCATGAAGGTGTGTGTGTCGGGGGACGGGGTTTTCTGCCAACTCCAGGTCGAGTCGGCTGGAACCGCTCGTTTGTTGCCTTTTGCACTCTGCTGGAGTGAAAACGCTGCTGCCAACTCGGGAATGGCACGAGCGAGGAGCGCGAGCGGAACCGTTCCTGGTTCTGTCTAGCCAACGAAGAGCCGAATCCATGTGGGAGAGTGACGGCGTGTGACTGGGCACGCCAGCCAGCCTTTTTGCTTTTTGTTCCAGCCGGCCGCTTCAACTCCCGCCGGCGCAATCGCGAACCCGACCGACCACGCGACACCGTTCCGTGCAAGCCGGCTACTGGCGTCACCAGCATTTCGTTGGTGGATCCATCCATCCACATTATAGATTGAGACCTGCGGCAGACACTTGCCTGCCTGCACGGACGACGCACGTTCGAAGTCATTGGTGAAGATCCCACGTCATATCACGTTTTGCAGCGTCACGTCGCTCCAGCGCAACGCCACTGTTCCCACGATCGCCAACGCCGACTCGCATATCCTTCATTCCTCCAACGGGCGGACGCAACGGCCAACAACTTCGACCTTCCAACGAACTCACCGCACATCGCAATGGAGTTTCAAGCCGCATACGGGCGCGCCGCGCCACCCGCCAACACTGGCAGCGCCTACGGCATCGACCCGGTCACCATGGACAACGCTGCGCAGCGCTTCGTTTGTAAGTTGCCTTTTTCTCTTGTCTCTGCCTTGCATGCATGTGCATCCATGTGCATTGGCGACATTTCTGTTGGCGATTCGAGTTTTGTAGGTTCTGATTCTGTTTTCTTTTGTGTGTGTGTGTGTGTTGGCGTTGGCGATCCCAATCTCAACTCGGCAATCTCCAACAGATCTGTACAACCTCGCCCACCAGCAGTACTCAATGGGCTACTACCAGGAAGCGCTGCGCGTATGCGAGCAACTCTACGAGACGGACGCCTACCGCACAGAGAACCTGCTGCTCATGGGTGCGCTGCACTTCCAACTGGGGAACTACTCCGAGTCCATCTTCTACAACCAGCAGTGTATCCGCGTGGACCCCAACTTTGCCGAAGCCTACGGTAACCTAGGCAATGCTCTCAAGGAGATTGGTGACATCATGGGCGCGATCCAGTTCTACCTCAAGGCCATCAAGCTGCACCCGCGCTTCAGTGACGCCTACAACAACCTCGCCAACTCGTACATGCAGATCGGCCAGACCAGCGAGGCTATTGAGACCTACAAGATGGCACTCGTGCTGGACCCATCGCTGGTCGACGCCCACAGTAATCTGGGTAACCTGTACAAGGCCCAGGGTCGCTACGAAGAGGCCAAGATGTGCTACACGGAGGCTATCCGCATCAAGCCGACCTTCGCTATCGCCTGGAGCAACCTCGCTGGTGTGTACAAGGACCTGGGCCAGGCTGGAATGGCCGTAGACCACTACAAGGAAGCCATCCGCCTCGCGCCAGAGTTTGCCGACGCCCACAGCAACCTGGGCAACGTTTTGAAGGAAAGCGGTCGCGTAGCAGAGGCCATTGAGGCCTACAAGCACGCGCTGGCGATCCGCCCAGACTTTGCTATCGCATTTGGCAATCTGGCGAGTGCCTACTACGACGCCGGGCAAATGGAACTGGCCGTGCAGACCTTTCGTCATGCTATCCAACTGGAACCCAACTTCCCAGACGCCTACAACAACCTGGGCAATGCACTCAAGGACAAGGGCATGGTGAAGGAGGCGATCCACTGCTACACGACAGCGGCACGGCTCATGCCGCGGTTCGCAGCGGCACACAGCAACTTGGGCAGTGTGCTGAAGGAGCAGGGCAAGCTGGATCAGGCTCTGGCTCACTACCAGGAGGCGATCGCCATTGATCCGGGCTTTGCCGACGCCTACAGCAACATGGGCAACGTGTTCAAGGACTTGAACCGACTGGAAGAGGCCATCCAGTGCTACAGCACGGCGATCCGACTGAAGCAGAACTTTCCCGACGCCTACAGCAACTTGGCAAGCGCCTACAAGGACGGCGGTCGCCTCGACGACGCGATCACATGCTACCGCAAGGCGTTGTCCCTGCGACCGAACTTCCCAGACGCATTTGCCAACTACTTCCACTCGATGGTGTTTATCTGTGACTGGTCGTCGCGCGACGAAGACCTGAAGAAGCTCATGGCGTTCCTGGACGCGCAGCTCGCGACGGACAACGTGTTGCCGTCCGTGCAGCCGTTCCACGCGCTCGTGTACCCGCTCAACATGCAGCGCTTTATGGAGATCTCGCGTCGCTACGCTGACCGAGCCAAGCTGAACATCAGCCTCGTGGAAATGCCAGCGCTTCGATACAAGATCAAGCTCTCGCACGAGCGGCTACGCATCGGTTACGTGAGTTCCGACCTGGGTAACCACCCTCTCGCGCACTTGATGCAGAGCGTGTTCGGACTCCACAACAAGAACAAGTTTGAAGTGTTTTGCTACGCGACAACACCCGACGACGGCTCGATCTGGCGACGCAAGATCTCGAGCGAGGTCGAGCATTTCAAGGACATCAGTCAAGTGAGCAACGGCGACGCAGCGAAGATGATCCACGGCGACGGCATCCACATCCTCATCAACCTCAACGGCTACACGAAGGGCGCACGCAACGAGATCTTTGCCCTCAAGCCGGCACCGATCCAGGTCAGCTACATGGGTTTCTGTGGCACGCTCGGTGCCGACTACGTGCAGTACATGATCGGCGATGCCGTGGTCGTGCCACGCGAGCACCACCGCTTCTTCACCGAGAAGATCATCAACATGCCGCACTCGTACTTCGTGAACGACCACAAGCAGTCGGCACGCGACGTGCTGGACGTGGACAAGTGTCCGACACGAGCCCACTATGGCGTACCCGAGGACAAGTTTGTGTTTTGCAACTTCAACCAAGTGTACAAGATCGACCCGACGACGTTCAAGACGTGGATGAACATTCTGAAGCGCGTGCCGAACTCGATCCTGTGGTTGCTTCGGTTCCCACCGTTGGCTGAAGCAAACTTGCGAGCCGAGGCGCGAGCACAGGGCGTCAAGGACGCGCGGTTACACTTCACGGACGTCGCCCCCAAGGACGAGCACTTGAAGCGAGGATACCTGGCCGATCTGTTCCTGGATACACCCGAGTGTAATGCCCACACGACGGGCTGTGATATCCTGTGGGGCGGCACGCCGATGATCACGATGCCCAAGGACCGCATGGCCTGCCGCGTGGCCTCGAGTCTGCTGCAGGCCGCGAACCTGAGCGAGCTGATCACCACGACCCACGAAGAGTACGAGGAGCTGGCGGTGGCACTGGCAAGCGACATGGACAAGCTGTGGAACGTGCGTCGACGACTGGAAGACGACCGCTTGACGTGTCCGCTGTTCGACACGGCTCGCTGGGTCCAGAACATGGAGACGGGCTTGCTGCTGGCGTGGGACCGACACGAGTCGGGCCAACAACCAGACCACATTGACGTACCCGATATCAAAGACCCACGAGCCGCTGCGATGCACGAGCTCCACAATCCGACGGCGAGTCCCAAAAGCCCGTTGAGACTAGGAGCTAGTCAACGCACGGCGATGAATGGTAGTACTACGAGCCAAGGCAGCACGACGGTGAGCAGAGGCCTACCACTGAGCGCTCTGCTGTCTCCCACACGAACGCCGCCCAGTAAGAAGTAATCAGAGAAACACTAATAATCCAACACACGACGAACCAAAAAGCTGGCTGATTGGTTGCCTTTCTCAATTTCGGTGTGGGTCGAGGATCTCGGCCTGCCTATCTATTGATGGACTTGTTACTCTCGCTGTGTGAAGACGAGCAGCCCCATGCCGCCGACCAGCACGTACTTGAACATCGGGTAGTCGTTCAGCAGGATCGTCAGCATACCGGCGTACGGCACCGATCTGCACCAGTCAAAACCAATCAGTCAGTCAGTTAGGGATCCTCACACACATCGAGGAGCTACAAAGGGAAAGGCGACTACTCACGCTCGCGCGATGCCCACGACGTCCTCACGCTCAAGCCACATCTGGCCATCCGCGTACAGGCCACTAGTAACCACAACACAGCAGAACCCCAATCATTAGACCCTCTATCACAAACGACAGAGTCTCCAGTAGCTCCTTACCGGTCGTCGACGTTGTTGTTGTCGCCCTTGGTCAGGTAGAGCTCGTTGCCGTCCTTCGAACTGCATACCATACAAAACGCTAGAGTAAGAGAGGGGTCGTCTGCTAAGGCAGTAACGAATCGTACGCACCTCTGGTGTCGCTCGAGCACGCGGTGGACGATGGGGATGTCGCGGCCCTTGATCTTGTACACGACGATGTCGCCGATATCCAACCGCGGTTTCTACCACATCATAACCCTTCATTAACAAACCAAATACCCCACTAGACTTACAGTACAGTCGCATACATACGTTGTTGTCGAGGTAGAGGATGTCGCCGCGCTGGAAGGCCGGCTCCATGCTGCCGCTGAGCACGACGACGACAGGCGACTCGCTCTGCGTGTAGAGCATGAGCCCCTTCCAGAGCATGAGCGCCGTGAGCATGACCAGCGCCAGGTTCAGTACTTGGTGCGAGAGCTGGCGCTTGTTCTTCCAGATGCGCTTGGCCTCCTCCACTTGCTGCTTCACAAAGTCCATGATGTGTCGTCTTTCTTCCTCGTGGATGGATTGCTTCGTGTCTTGGAGCTGCTTGAATGTGATGAGGTGGCAACACATTTGGAACACCATAACGGTTAATGTTTGGTCTGACTATGTGTTCTTAACAGGTATGTATCTGATTGTAGCCATGTACATCAAACAAACTACCATATATCAGTAGATGCAGAGTGAGACTTTTGTTTTGGGATCATCTACTGGTAGCTCTAGCTCTTGGGGAGGATTTTGGCGTGTTGCTGGAAGTACTGTAGGACGTTGGTCGTGAATGCCACTTCCTCTTGGATACTGCCGACTTGGCTCTTTGTCCAGTCGTAGAGCCCCAGTACGTCCTGCCCCAGACGACCAACGGCCGACCTTAGTGCCTCGACCTGAGACCAAGCGTCAAGCCAGAACCAACCAACGTTAGCCTCCGAGTTTAGAGCCACTAGCTCACACAACGTACCGTCGTTTCTTGCCCCTGGTTGGCGGTGTTTACGTCGGCTTTGAGACTCAACACGGTGCTTTGGAGCTCGTCGAGTCTCTCGATGTGATGCCGAAGAGCCGTGTCCATGGACCGCAAGGCCTTCGCATCGTACAACTCGACAGCTTCTCCCTGGTTCCAACTAATTGCGTGAGGACGAGACGACGAGTTCACGTCTTCTAGTCGAGCGTGGATAGACTTGAGCTCGTCGGCCCATTGAGCCTGAGCCTGCAGCAGCCTTCGTGACAGCTCGCTCGGAACCTTGGTGATCATCTACAAAAACAGCGTGAGATTAGACGGAATGGGAAGAAGGAGACTGTGTAAACTCACGTTATCGCAGGCGTTTTGGATCTCCTGGAAGCGCAAATCGAGGTCTCGTTTGAGCGTCTGCTGCTGCTTCGCGGACTCGCGCAATCGATTCGTGACGGCATCAAACTGCTGACGATCCGCGGCTCGATACGACGCGACCTCGGCCTTCCTAGCACAGTCAGTCAGTCCTTTATAAACCTAATCCAACTCCTTTCAATCAAAGGTAAATACGTACAAAGAGTCCAGGTTTGATGCGAGCTCTTGCAGTTTCTGGGCCACGCCAACGCCCGATCGGTTCGCATCCAACTGATTAGCAGCGCGAGCAGCGTCCGCTACACAGATTCCTTCGACAAACTTCGGTGGAAGCTGTGCGCTGACGCTGGACGGAAGCGCGAGCTTGAACTTGAGCATCTCTTTGTCCAATGCGAACAGCTTCTCGTCCATCTCTACGGCCCTCGCCTGCATGGCTTCATTCGCTAGTGCTTGCTGGTCTTTCGCACGCTGCAGCTCCTTGCGAATGCAGTCAATTGCATCGTCCATTGTGTCCACTTGCTTAGTTAGAAACTGCTTCGTGGCTGTCACTTCGTGTTTGAGCAAATGCACTTCAGCCGTCAGCGTATCTTGAGCGTCCTGTACTTGAGCTACGAAAACTTGCAGCTCCTACAGCGTCATACCGTTAGAGCTCTGCGTCCTAAGTAGACCCCCACACCGTATTCACGTACGTATTTCTCAGTGCGGAACGCGTCCTTGACTTGCGCGAGCACCTTGTCCATTCGCTCGTCCAGCATCTTGGAAAATACTTCATCACGTGCGTGGATCTCGTCGATCTGATGCTGTAGTCCCTCCAGCACTTCCTGGGACGTCTCATCCAGATTGAGCTGGTGGTGCTTTTCGATCTGCATGATCTTGACGGCCTTGGACAGCTCATCGACCTGCGGTGCTAGATCTGAAGCGATCGCCTTGAGACTCTGGCGGGTCTTGAGCAGCGTCTGCTCGGCCTGCTCTCGCTTGAACCGCTCCGTCATGAGGTTCTTACTGCCCCCAAGCACATGCGGCGCCAGCTTCCCAGGCGTCGCGACGGCCGATGCCTTGGACCGCACGGACGACGCACCGCCGACACTCGAGGCCACCATCATACACGTATTTTACTTGGCACTGACGGTCTCCGATGATCACAAAGCCACGCCCTTTCGTGTCCTTCGCCATATCGGAGACCGTCTCCGTATCTAACGGTACCCATAAATAAGCCACACGTCCACCCATACCCTGCCGTCATGAAGTTATGTACAGTACTCACAGCCACACACAGGGCTCACCTCACGTTTGGGTGAGTGTAAACACCACTTGACAGCGTGGAGCTTCGCTTCGGTGGGTGTCAAGTCATCTGTGAGCTCACTCCTTCGTGATGCTGATAATCTACGAGTCCACCAGTTAACACTCACGCCGACGGTCCTTGTTGAAGCCTCTGGGATCCTTTGCGAACCGTAGCTTTTGAATATGTGACGGTGTGGCTTCGTCTCGATGTTCGCGTGGCTGCGAGTGACTCATCGTCGTCGTGACGGAGCGCATTGTGTTTTCAAAGACTCCTGACTCTGGGACGCTTGCTTGCGCTCACTTTGCTGACCCGACACCTACAAGAAAGCACAGACACGCTATCGCAGGCGTATTGCCTTGCTTGGACCCGCCAGGCCTCACACATTACCGTACTTGATACTAGTACGTGCCTTTGCAGACTCTGTCCACGTTACAGTGTGTCTTGATACAGTGTAAATGCTCGATGGCATTCTTGCGGTGGAGTTTTCAGCATCGCGTTATCACGTCAAGACGAGAAGAAGGCGACGAGTCTAAGATAACAAGAAGACTG
>JAADXE010000454.1:0-25067 GCA_023337545.1 Pythium coloratum | reverse complement strand
GAATGCGAATGCGAATGCGAATGCGAATGCGAATGCGAATGCGAATGCGAATGCGACAGAGACCGAATGGATGTCTATGAAGCTCCCGATGCAAAATGCAAATCGTGCCGAGTCTGAATACAATACTCACCTAAAATGAAAGGCAATGCGAGCTAGTAAAGAGAATGCGGGAGGGAGAAGAGGCAGGCCAGCGAAGTGCCTGCCTGCTACTGTATCAGCGCGTGCTTCCGATCGCGACGCGCGCGTGGGCATCTCACCGCGGGCGACGGATCGCCGCTTAGTCGAGGTCCATCTTGTCGCCCTCCTTCTCGTCCGCGGCGTCCTTGTCCTCTGGCGTGGTCGCCGACGGGATCTCCACCTTTGGCGCCGGCTTTGGCTTGGTCACGATCGGCAGCGCCACGGCGCGCACGGCCACGACCTTGCTGCGGATCGCCGTCGACGTGAGCACTGGCGTGTCCGTTGGCTTGAGCGCGCTCTGCTTGGCGAGCTCGTCGAAGAGCCAGGCCTCGGCATCAGTCGCGGCCTTGCGCAGCTTCTCGCGGTCCTCCGCGGTCCAGTGCGCGTACAGCGCATCGGACGAGTTGGCCATGCGCTTGTACTCCTCCAGCACGTTCTGCAGCTCGCTCGTGGCGGCGCCGCGCTCCGTGCTCTCCGCCAGACGGAACTCGACTGGCGACGTGAACTTGCGCAGCTCGTCGAGCTTGGCCTGGTACACCGACTTGGTGCTGTCGAAGCCCTCGTCCGAGTACAGCCAGTCCTCGACCTCGATCAGCTTCTCCTCGAGCTTGGCCTTCTCGTCCTCCGAGATGAAGTCCGAGAGGCGGTCCGAGATCTCGGCACGCTTGTCGTACACGAAGCTCTCGAGCTCGTTACGCTTGTTGAACGTCTCCTCGATCACGCGGTCCTGGTGGGCCATGGCGAGCTCCTGCTCGGTCGAGACCGTGATCTCAGCAGGCGTCAGACCGGCGACAGCGGCCTGCACCTTGAGCTCAACCTTGCGGAAGCGCCTCTTCTTTGGCTCGGCTGGCTTGTCCTCAGCGGCCTTGTCCTTGGCCTCGCCGTCCTTGGCCTCCTCCGCTGGCTTCTCCTCCTCCTTAACCTCCTGCATGAGCTGCGACGACGCCACCGAGAAGATGCCGTTGATGTCCTGCTGCACGTTCACACGGATGCGTGGCACCTCAGCGCTCTTGTCCGTCGATGGGATACCCGAGATGGTGTACTTGCCCAGTGTCAGCACGTAGTCTGGCGGCAGGTAAGCCTTGGCAGTTTCGTCGTAGGCAGCGTCGATGGCAAACGTGGCGTCACGACGGAACGTGATGCGCTTGGTCTTCGGGTACTCGTCCTTGCGGTCGAAGATGACAATCGTGCTGTCCGCGCCAGTGGCAGTCTCCATGTTGACGTCCTCGTCGTCATCCGCAGCCGTGTCCATTGGCGACGACGCGCTGCCTTCCTCCCAGTTCACACGGACTGGCAGGTGCACCTTGTCGGCGATGTGGAACTCCTTGACCTTGAACACAGGCGACAGGATGGCGCACTGCAGCGCACAGCCACGCGCCACCGACTCGTCGGCGTTCAGCGTGGTACTCAGGCCGTAGTTCTGGGCGTCCTTGTCCAGGCCAAGGATGTCCGCGAGGCGGCGCTTGACGCTCGACACACGCGTGGCACCACCGACGATCTCAATGCTGGCGAGCTGCGACTTGTCGATGCCGGCGTCCTTGAGCGCGCGCTGGATTGGGTCCTCCAGGCGGTCAAGCAGAGGCGCGATGAGCGTCTCGAAGTGCTCGAGCGTGACCTGGCCGCTGTAGTCGCGGTCGTCGGCGAGCGACTCGATGTTGACGTGGGTGGCGGTCACACCGTGCGGCGAGAGGTTCTTCTTGGCCTTCTCGCAGGCGCTGAGCAGCTTGATGCGCGCCTTCACGTCGTTGAGGGCGTTGATCTTGTACTTGGCCTCGAACTCCTTCGCGACGTCCACGCCGAGCGCGTAGTCGAAGTCACGGCCGCCGAGGAAGCGGTCGTAGGTGGCGGCCTTGACCTGCAGCTTGCCCTGCACGAAGGCGACGATCGAGACCGTGTAGCTGGCGTGGCCCATGTCGATGAACATGACGTGCTGTGGCTCGGTCTCGTGGAAGAGGTTGCGCGCCGACTTGTAGATACCGTAGGCGAGCGCAATGGCCGTGTGCTCGTTGAGCAGACGCATGCAGTTGACACCGGCGATCTTGGTCGCGTTGAGGAGAGCGCGGCGCTGCACGTCCGTGTAGAAGCCTGGGCACGAGAGCACAGCGTATGCCGGGCGCACACCCTCGTTCGCGGCGGCCGCGATGTTCTGCATCTTGTTGAGGATCATGGCCACGATCTGCTCGCACGTGAAGGTCACTGGCTCATCGTTGTAGTTGAGCACGACGCCGACATCGCCGTTCGGCAGCTCCACGCACTTGTACGCGAGCTGCGCGATCTCCTTCTGCACCTCCGGGTGCTTGAACTTGCGGCCGATCAGACGCTTAATGTCCGTGGCCGTGTTCTTGAAGTGCGCGCGCGCCACGCTCACAGCGGCCTCGCCGATGAAGCGCTGCTTGCCCTGGAAGCACACAAGGTTACTGTAGACACACACATACACACACAGACACATACTCTTGTCAGTGCGCCATTCCCATCACGGAAATGGATACAACGCCAACGCCAACGTACGGGTTCTTGCGGTTCGAGTTCTCGTTGAGGATGATGTCGATGCCGCCGCGCTTGGCCTGGCCGATGACGCAGTCCGTGTTGCCGAAGTCCAATCCGATGACCGACATAATGAGGAAGAGTTGATGCTGAGAGCTGCTGCCGAGGGGGAACTTGGAGACTGTCGCCGTGAAGAAGCCACGCCGACCAAGCACAAGGCTCGCGTAGGCTGTGAGTGCGTGGTTCTAGAACCACCACACAAAACGAGGCGGCGCCCCCCGCAGTCAGCAGCTCAAACGCATACCCTTTGTAAACCGATACTAAACTTATAGTGCAATTCCTGATGATTTCTGATGAACTGTGCCTGTGAGATGGGATACCTCTGTGTCATACTGAAGCCAGGTCTGTCTTGCGCGACGACGCGACGTCACTCGAGAAGATCTGGAAGCCGCCACCAGCGCGTGTTCGTCCCATAGCAAGAGACCGATGCAGCTACGTCGACACCACGCGCATCCATGCAGATCATATCGATGCAAGCGGATGCGAGACCCCGTGAGCTGGCCACGTCATGCCTGGCAGCCCACGCGCCAGTCAGTCGCGAGAGGGACCCGCCACGTGCAACGGCCCAAAAGGAAAAAGGAAACGACGACAGGCTTTCGAACCTTCTCGAACCCGTTGCCTGCTGGTTTATTAACTGTGGGAGGTCTGTACCCATTCGAACGTCAGCCCCGCTCTCGTCACTCAGCGGCGTCCTGCGAAGAGTAACTGGTTCACGCGCTCTTCGTCCTGCAGCTCCGCGTGCTGGGCCTGGAGCTGCGCAACTTGCTTCTTGGCGGCCGCGTATTTGGCCTGCAGCGCTCGCAATTTCCCGATCAGCGCCTGCTCGCTCTGCGCGCGCTCGTCGGTGACTCGCGCCACGTCACGCGCGAGGAGCTGACACTGCGCTTCCGCAGCCTGCTTCTCCTGCTGCAGCGCTGCTGCCTGTTGCCTCGCGTCGTTCTCCTGCCTCTGCAGTCGCTCGATTGACGCGCGCCACTCGTTGCGCTCCGTATCGTGGGCTGCTCGCTCGCCATCGCGGAATTCCCGTAGCAGCGTCTCCTTGGTCGTGAGCTCAGCCACTGTCCGCTGCAGCTCCGTCGCCTGCGTGTCGCGCATTGCCAGAGCAGTCTACAAAAACCACCATATCGAATACAATCAGCTATTGTCTCTGCACGCAACCAGAGAGCACACACTCACTTTGGCCTCCGCCTACTCGCTCACGTGGGCCACGCAGGCGCTGCGCACGTGCTTCAGCTCCGTCTCGAGCACGCTCATGCGCGTCGTCAGCTCGCTCTTCGCTTCAGTCGTCTCCACCAGTCGCTGTTGCAACTGCGCTGTTGCTGTCACGTGCGTCTCACGCTCTGCTTTCACTTTGGTGCTTAGGCGGTCGATCTTGGGCAGCTGAGCCTTGAGAGATACGATGTGGTGGCACGCCTCTTGGAGCTCGGTCTCAGTGAGCTGCTTGGCCTGCGCTAGCTCCTCACCTCAGCTCGTAGACCCAACACGACGAGCTCTTCTTCGCGCCACTGCCGCAACGCGCCGTTGCGATCCATCTCAAGCTGCGCGTCTTGTCGAGAAGGAAGTCCTTCTCCTCTTGGAAGGCACGACTGCGGCTCACTTGCTGATCGTGTGCGATCTGCTTACACCGCCGATGGAGCTGCGCCGTCTCGTCGTCGTGGACTTTGACCAGCGCACGCGTGTCTCGTTCGTGGGCTCGTGCCATCTCGCTCAGCGCCTGGCGGTGTTCACTCAAAGTAATCGACGAACTCAGCACGTCTTTCAGCTTGTGCTGCAGCGCCTGCAGCTGCCGCTCGTGGTTGGCGTCTTGCCACTGCAGCAGTAGCTCGTACTGTCGGCGCGTATCATCGCACAACTCGCGGGTCTTGCGATCCATGTCTTCCAGCATCTGCAAGTGATGGTGCTGGGCTAGTCGGCCGGGCTTGTGCTCGTCACGCACGTGCAGTTTGTGAAGAGTGCTTGCTGTCGTAGCTGGTGGAGTCGCCGAACTCACGTCGGAAGAGACCTCCGGGGGCTCATTGGTGAGACCACCGGTGTCTTTGCCCTCGACGGGACTGGGCACCCTCATCTCACCATTGTCTTAGAGTGAGGTGGGCAACGGCGCGACGACAGCCACTGCGTCCGTCGCTGCCGTCTTCCGCTTGGTTACACCAGTAGCAACAATGCCAATTGGCTTCTTGCTACGCGCGACACCAGCGGTCAGCCGCGTCGCGGGTGTGCTCTTAGTCGACGCCAGTGGCACCTCCTGTCAGTTCTGACTCGGCCTTGACGCGTCGCTGTAGAAGGGAGCGTTACAGATCTGTTCACATGCGTTTCTGAAGGAAAACAAAATGCATTACGGATATGGAGGACCCCTTCATATCCCTAGATTCCTATTCGGATTGTGCCTGCTCTCGACCTTGGTCTCATCGAGACGCTTACACGCTGAGCGTGTTGGTCGTGAGGCAGTTGCGACGCAGCAGCTCCGCCACTAGCTCACTACGTGGCACGGTGACTTCGTCCTTGGACAGCATCTCCTTGATCTTGACCTCGCCCTTGGCCAGCTCGTCCTCGCCCACGACAACCATGTACGGGATGCCCGCCTCCAGCGCGTAGTGGAGCTGCTTGGTGAACTTGGGGTTCTCGATCTGCATGATCTCAGCCGAGATGTTGGCACGCCAGAGCTCCTTACAGATCTCCAGACGCGGCACCACCAGCGTGCCGCCCGTCGACGCGACCAGCACTTGCGACGTTGGCTTGGCGATCTGACTCGTCTTCTCGGCGTGCGCCTGGAGAATGCCGAAGATGCGCTCGATACCCAGGCTCACTCCGACACACGGGATCTGCTGGCCAGTGGCCGAGAACATGCCCACGAGGTTGTCGTAGCGACCACCGGCGGCGATGGAGCCGACGTTGTGCTCAGGGCTCGTGAGCACGAACTCGTAGATGAGACCGGTGTAGTAGTCGAGACCACGCGCGAGGCTGAGGTCGAACGAGATGTAGTCCAGCACGCCCATGGCATCGAGGTAGCCGAAGAGCAGGTCGAGCTCCTCCATGGCCTTCTTGGCGTCCTCGTTGTCACCGAAGAGCTTGTCCTTGGTCAGCGCGGCGTGGAGCTCACGTGGCGATCCCACGCGCGTCACGAAGTGCTGAATGCGGTCCGCGACCGCCTCTGGCAGGCCCTTCTCGTCCACCATCTCAGCACGCACATTCTCCCACGGCTCCTTGTCCAGCTTGTCGATGGCGCTGCACGTTGTGCGGAACTTGTCGGCAGGCACGCCACAGATCGCGAGGATCGCGTCCAGCAGGCGGCGGTGGCTCAACTTGACCTTGAACGGGCCGAGCTGCTCTGGGAACTGCTGCAGCACTTCGATACCGATCGACAGCACTTCGGCGTCCGGCATCATCGGCGCGTACGTGCCGGCGATATCGAAGTCGCATTGGTAGAACTCACGGAAGCGACCGCGCGCCATCTGCGGGTTGTCACGGCGGTACACGCGCGCGATGTGGTAGCGCTTGATGTTGCCTGGGTTGTGGAGCGCCATGAAGCGCGCGAACGGCACCGTCAGGTCGTAGCGCAGCGCCAGCAGCTCACCGCCCTGGTCCGCCAGGTCGTAGATGAGCTTGCTGTCCTCGCCGTACTTGCCCGTGAGCGTCTCCTTGAGCTCAAACACTGGCGTCTCGATCTCCACACCAGCGTGGCGCTTGAACACCATGCGGATCTTGTTGAAGATCTTCTCACGCAGCTGCATCTGGTGCGGCAGGAAATCCTGCGAGCCCTTGGCGATCTTCGGCTTGCGACGAGCTCCGCCCGAGCTCAAGCGCAGGAAGAGCTCGTCAAGGAACAGCGGGAAACCACCCGCACGCAGATCAAACGCGTTCACACTCGCCGTCCAGTCGCCACCGAGGCTCAGCAAGTGCTGGCGCACGAGGCTGCTGCCCACGCCGATCTTAACGTCGTCCTTGGCGACGGTCTTGGCGCTCTCCTTCTCCTTCTGCTTGTCCAACTTCTTCTGGCGCTTCTCCATGACCTTGGCGCGCTGGGCCTCCGTCATGGTCGCGAGCTTCTCGTCCTCCTTGGCCTGCGCGGCGGCCGCCTTGGCCGCGGCCTCCTGCGCCTTGGCATGCTTCTCAGCCAGCTTGGCCTTCAGCGCCTCCTCTTCCTCGCTGAAGAACGCAAATGAGCGCTGCGCCTCCGCCACCAGCGCGCGCGTCACGGTCTCCACGAGCTCAATCGCGCACTGCGACGATGGCTTGATGGCCGCCGCATCCGCGTCGAGCACCTGGCGACGCTCGTTGGCGCCGCGCAGCAGCAACTGGAGCGCATCCAGCGTCGGCTTGAGCGCAGTCTTCAGCGTCTGCGGGTGGAAGTCGCCCATGGCCTTGACCACCGCGCTGTCCGTCGCGATGGCGCTGTTGAGCTCCACCTCGAGTGTCTTGTAGGCCGTGGCGACCGTGTCACGAGCTGGGCCGTGGTACTGCGGGATATAGCGCACGCATTCGGCATCCTGTACGAAGTCCTTACGCGAGTTGACATACTTGGAGGTCTCGAGCATCAAGCGCAGGTTGGCCGCCGACGTAACGATGCCGCGGTGTGGGCGACTCACGTCCACGAATTCAGCCGAGAACGGCACGGCGTTGACCTGCAGCGTCTCGCACGATAGCGCAGCGACGGCGTCAGCGATAGGCAGCAGGCCGCGCGCACCACCGATGGCCAGCGACGACACGGCAAGCAACACGATGGGCGACTGCGCCAGCGTCTGCTTCTCGAACGAACCAAGCGGCGCGCTCGGCAGCACAATGGACGCGTCCGCGAGCGCCTTCGAGAGCTCCACCGCCGCGCCATTCACGCGCGCAAAGCCGCGGCCTTCAGCGGCCGCCAGCACGACCAACGCCGCGACGTCCACGGCGCCTGACGGGATGAGCGGCAGCACATTGTGGTTGAGCAGCGCAACGAGAAAGGCCGCCGTGTCCACCACAGACGCAGTCGGCTTGACGCGCAGCAGGCGGTGCGCCAGCACCAGCAGCGCAGCACGCGTCGTGGACGCGAGGTGCACGCCTGCCAGCGCCTGCGGAAGCTCCACGTTGCGGAGCTGCGTCTCGATGGCGCTCTCGGCGTCCACAGCCGACATCCAGTGCTCGCGCGTCTCGGTCGCAGGGGTCGGGATCTCAGCGACCACCTTGGCGCCCAGCGCCGCGACGGCGCACACGTCGTCCACCGTGAGCTTGCCGCCCGTGAGCGTCACCTTGGTCGTCGATGCCATCTTCTCTTGGTTCTACAGATGGATTTCTGTGGGGATCTCCATCAGCCAGAAGAGCTTCGGATGGCCGGAGGGTACGGGTTACGCGAGCCAAGTGGGTTGACGCCAAATTCGTGTGGTGTGGACGGACGAAACGTAACCTCCTCCGACCGTAACCAGCAACGCCAGGTTTATCGCGGGGATACCCGTGGGTTTCAGCGGTGAGAAACCCACTTGTCAAACACAGCCTCACCCTTTTTGGTGAATTGATTAGAATCGCACCTTGCTCTGAAACCTTTCGATGCGAAAGCGTCAGCAGAGTGTCAACAGAACAGAACGCCAGCGTCTCGCCGCCTGCACTGTATGATGGCCATTGCGACGCCGCTGCTGCGCTGGCTGCGCCTGCATGTGCTGTACGTCGTGTCCTTCCTGGATCTGCTGGCAGTGTCCATGATCATCCCGTCGCTCGCGTCCTACATCAAGGGCATGGAGGGCGGCGCCGTGGCCTTCGGCTACATCATGAGCATGTACGGCTTCATCCAGTTTTTCTCCGCCCCCATCGCCGGAGGTCTCAGCGACGTCTACGGACGGTAAGCTCCTCGCTATCACTTTTTCCAGCTCATCTTCGCTCATATTCACAAATTTTGCTTGATGCGGTAGACGCCGCGTGCTGCTGGCGTGCTTCGTTGGCGCGTCAGTCGGCTACGTCATCCTCGGACTCTCGTGGAACATCTACCTCGTTATCCTCTCGCGCATCCCTCCGGCCGTCTTCAAGCACTCGCTCGACATCATCAAAGTCGCAGTGACCGACGATCTTGACCCACACGCCCGCTCCGCGGCCATCGGACACCTCAACGCCGCGTCCAATGCCGGCTTCATTGTGGGTCCGATCATCGGCGGTTACGTAGGCTCCATCCCCAACGGCTTCAACTACACGACCATGCTCACGGTGGCAGTGCTGGCCCTCAACTACGCGTTGATCTACTTCTTCTACGTCGATCACACGCCGCTGCTCGAGGCCTCAACCACCAAGGAAAAGAGCATTAACTACAAACGCATCCTCAGCGACGCGAAGGACAAGTTACTCGAGTTCAAGAACATCACCAAGGAAAGTGGACCGGCACGGACGCTGCTCTTCGCTCGGCTGCTACTCGCCATGGCCGCGATCCTTTACCGCACCCACTTTTCCACGCTGCTCGAAGACAAGTTCGGCACGGACCCCAAATCGCGCGGCTTCGTGCTCAGCTACATGGGTCTGCTCGGCGCGTTCGGCAGTGTCTCGGTCGGCTTCGTGACTCGAATGATCCGCTCAGAGCGCCTACTGTTGCAGCTTTCCAGTATCATCTACGTCGCAACGTTCGTCGCGCTCTCTCGAGCCAAGACCATTCAGGAAGTGTACGTGCTGCTTGTGCCTCAGGTCGTGTCTATCAGCATGCTCCGAGCGAGCTCCATTGGTCTGCAGACGACGTTGGTGGCGCCTGAGCGCGTTGGTGCCTTCATGGGCATCTCGTCCTCCTTCACTGTACGTTTTCATCGAAGACCCACTCTGTTACTGTTCGGCACTGATGATGTCTGTTCTATTACGCTGTCCAGTCGATCGCCCGCACCATTTCTCCCAGTACGCACACCTCCAGCTTACTTCCTCGCACACTTTGCTCACTTTACTAACGGTGCTGTCGTTCTTGCTCCTTTGCAGTTCTTTCGGGTTGGACGTACCTCGTGTCTCTGGACGGTCCAGCGTACGGCGCCGCGATCCTCGCCTCGATCAGCGCTGGGCTCTTCTGCTTCTCGCCACATTTCACTGGGTTGGGTCGCGTCTCATCGGCTGCTCCTACCTCGAGCATCGCAAGCAACAAGAAGGCCATCGACTAGAGGCCGTGCGTCATAGAAGTGTACTTACATATCCTAGAAGATACGTCCTCCACAACCCGTGAATTGTTTTGTGAGAATGCCCTACACTCCCTACGTCTTTGGTGTTGCGTCTTGTTCCGGTGACGGAAGCGTCTGAAACTTGTACGACCAGCCCCAGTCTCCCTTCCCGGCAGAATTCCACGAGCGCAGCATGAACTCGTACGTGCTTCCAAACTGCAAACCCTCGAGTAAGATCGCTTGCTGTCGGGACTTGCGGTTGTGCGTTGCACGTTCCACGCGCCAGCTTCCGCTTTCCGAAGTCCCGTCATCGCCCTCTTCAGCGAGTAAACGCTGACGCACTTCGTACTTTTCGATGATAGCCCCGTTTGAGAGAGGTGTTTCCCACACCACATCGACAAGGCATTTGTAGATCGTCTGCTTGGTCATGCCCGGAGAGGCTGGTGGGGCTCCTGACGCCAAACGGCTTGTCGGCGATGACGCAGCCTTCACCACGACCACCTGCGTGGAGATATGGCATGCAAAGTGAACCTCTTCCATCGGTGGAGCTGGAAGTGACGGTGGTGCTGTCAAAAACCGGCGACACGCTTCGCTTCGAGCGAGAACGTCCTGGGGTGTACCTTTCTCAGTGGAAGTCATGGCAGTCTCACAACATTCCCCGATGAAGTCCAGTGGGATGCGGCCAAGATAACACTTGGATGTGCGATCGGCCCCACGCTCCAGAAGCCAGTGGACAAGCTCGGGCTGAGAATACATAGCCGCAATGAACAGCGGCGTCGCGTCGCGGAGAATCCACCTGGAAAACGATCCAAATGACACAGAAGTGAGCACGAATGGAGAGATATTGCGAGACCCAAGGCACACACACCAGTACATGGACTCCCACTGCACTTTCCAGACGGGCATGGGCTTGGTGAAGGGCAGTGAGAGCACGTCGATGTGATCGTGGAGTGCTCGTTCAGCGACTAGCTACAACGGATCAGTAAGGAGTTCTCGAGATGCGGCCGCGCAGATCCAATGGCTTACGTTCGATGTCTCCCCGCACGAGCCCTCTCAGAAGTAGCGCACGCCAGCCTTCGTCGCCGTCACTGGCATCGTCTGTGTTTGAATGGGGAAGCTTGTCTGCTACCCTTGCTTTTGTCGCTGCTGTTCCCTTCAAGCTAGCCTTGCCCATGCTTGTTGCTTTCAATCTGGCTTGCAATGAACAGTCGCTGTCGCTTAAATTGGCTACAGTCGCATCGAGATTATGAGCTAGAATTGGCGTTGGTCACAAACAACATGGATTGTATTGCGTGCTGCTCGATTATCCGATCAGAGGATGCCTACTCTTCGTCGCTCGCACCCGACGACTTGCGCGCTGGGCGAATGTTCTGGTTCTGCCACTTGGTCTCCTCCTTGTCTTCCTTGAACGCGGCATAGCGAGCAGCCACGAACAGGAAGTCGCTCAGGCGGTTGAGGTATCGAATGACCACCTGCTCGACGTCTCCAGCACTCGCGATCGGCACCACACGACGCTCCGCACGGCGGCACACAGAGCGCGCGACGTGGAGATGCGTGGAGGCGAGGCCTCCGCCCGACGGCAAGATAAAGACCTTGAGCGGAGGTAGCTCCGCGTCCATCTCGTCGATCCACTGCTCCAGAAGATCGACGTTTCCTTCATCGAATCGCCCAGCGCGGTCCTTTTTCGTCTGCGACGCGGTCGTGAGCGGCGTCGCCACGCACGCACCAAGATCAAACAGGCGCGACTGGATGTTCTCGAGCTTGTTCGGCAAGTACTCGTTCTTGGAGATGCGCAGCGCCTCGATGGCGACGCCGATCTGGCCGTTGAGCTCGTCCGTGTCTCCCAGCGCCTTGAAGATCGCGTCGTCCTTGGGGCGGCGCTCACCCGAGAAGAGCTGGGACGTGCCCTTGTCGCCGGTCTTCGTGTACACCTTCATGCGGATCTGCTGGTGGAACTGAAGCGGTGGTGAAAGGGCGGAGTGCAGTTGCGGCAGCGCGCGTGCGGCGGAAGCAGTGGCGCTGGTGGAGGCGGAGGCTCTGGCGGCGACTCGGGTGACCACTCGACGCAGCATGTTCCAAACTGCGTCGTCGCTTCCGTCGGGCTCGTCATCGCTCGCGTGTTGGATCTACACCGTCGAATCCAAGAGCTCCCGTGCAATGGCGCGCATTGATTGGCGGATCCGAAGTGCAACCATCAAAGGGAATGCTCCTAAATCCAGTGTGATTGGCTGTCTATAACCTAGACTCAGTAGGTTTTGAAGTCTCTTGTAGAGGATAATTGTAGATCCTGTATACGAGCATGCCGCGTTTGGCGTCTGATTATGTGCGGCACCCAAAGAAAATGGATTCGCTTTTTTGTCTCTGGTGTCTGTCGCACACAAACCACCATTCCAATTGCAGTCGTCATGCAGCGCAGCGCGACGGAGAATGGCGAGCGGCAGCCGCTGGTCACGCCCTACAATCGCGACTGGAGCCATGCGTACGCCGCTCCGAGCAGCAACACGCGACCGCTGAGTCCACGACAGAAGATGTGGAGCTCCATCGCGGGCTCAGCGAGTGCTGGTAACTCACCCGCTGGCTTCACGCAGGTGACGCCACCAAGCGCGGCGCCTGCGTCCAACGGCGATGTAGTCAAGGGACGAAACGATGCGGGGGGCAATACTGAGGGACGTCGCTCCACTAACCGCCGAGCCAGCGACGCAGTGACCTACGACACGATGATGCAGCTTTCGGTATCGCGCAACCCTCTTCGCCAAGAAAGTTTCCGGTCGTTTCTCATTTGGTTGATCACGTCGTGCATTTTGTTCCTGACGAACCAGCTCACAACTCTACCCGTCGGCTTCTTCCCCGCGTACGCGCAAACGGAGCTGCACATGACACAGGCTCAGACCATCATCTGCCTGGGTATGGTAATCAGCGGCGCGACCACCATTGCGTTTGCCTATACCACATCCGTCGCCATGGTCTTCGTCTTGCGAGTCTGCCAAGGTATCGGCACTGGCGCTGCAGGTAAGCTGCTCACCGTTGCTTTGTACTTTCTTGTGATCATATTTTTATAACGATATCCTTCTAGTGGTCGGCGCGTTCTCCATGATCACGGAAGAGTTCTCGACCAACATCGGCCAGATCCTCGTCATCCAAGAGTTCATTGTCGCCGCTGCATTCGTATCCGCACCGCCTCTGGGCAGTCTGCTCTTCCAGTATTACGGCTTCAGGATCCCATTTCTCGCATCGGGCGTGGCGCAGCTCGTCGTGGTCATGGTCGTGCCCTTCGCCTTCATCGAGTATTCGCTGCCTGACGGTCTCTACTCGCGCGCGAACAATCTCAGGTCCTCGCTGTACCAGGCCGCAGTCAAGGACGGCAATGTCGGGTTCCGTGACGTCCTCACGCCGACATGTTGGCTGTGCCTCGTCCTGACAGTGTTCGCCATGGCGTCTTTCGGCTTCATCGACCCGTACCTCGGCTCCCATTTGCAGACCGTGCTTGGTGCGCAACACGTCGCCGTCGGCTTCGGTTTCGCGCTCAGCTCCTTCGTGTATTTCCTCGGCGGCGTCGTGTACGTCTGGCTCAGTCGCAACTGCGGCTGCAAGCAGGTGATTCTTTTCGGCTTGCTCCAGTTGGCGGTCGGCTTTTTCTTCCTCGGCCCAGCACCGTTCCTCCAAGGGTTCTTCCAAGACTACAACCATCTGTGGGCCACACAGTACCTCGCGCTGGTCTTCATCGGCTGTGGCGCGGCACTCGCCATCGCTCCAGGTCTCCCACTCACGCTCATGAGCGTCGCCACGTCCGGATCCCAGGCGTTCAACCTGGTCATTGGGCTCTTCTCGGCGGCGATCTACTTGGGCCAGGCGCTTGGACCCTTCCTGGCGTTGGCGTTCATGAAGGTGCTGCCAGAGACGCACACACCCAATTGCTTCATCACTGAGGGTGAACCCGCCTCTGCTAACCAGTCCAGGGAGTGCGTGTCGTCACTGCCCTGGGCGTTCACGGCCTACTCGCTTCTGGCGCTGGCGCTGTTCGTGGTCGTCGCCTCGCGTCTGTCGACGGGTGAAGCCATCGTGGAGCTGCTGGAGAACAACCGCCGCGTCTCCCTCAGTCGCCAAGCCTCCGAGTACGGACAGTTCGTCTTCTTCGACGACGACGAAGAGGACACCGACTGCGCGCCGGCCTGACGGGATCTGATGCCAAGAGCACTTCAACGTGGGTAAATTACAGACCAAAGAAACGTAATTTAGGGATTACCCACCTGTATTTATGGCTTCTTCCGTATTCTAAGCCACCTGCCGTGAGGCTTCCCGTACAGAAGGGGCCAATGGTTTTGAGAAAAGTATGTTTCCAAATGTAACTTTTGAACCCATTTGTCAATTTTCTATCCGAAGACACCGGATTATAGCCAATCACGAGACGCGTCGATTGGCGTAGTTTTCAGTGCCTAACTCGAACTCCAGCCAGAGCTATTTAGCATTTTCCAGTGGTTAACGAAAAGCTAACGACATGCAAATTAAAGTACCCGTATTAAAGCGACTTAGGACTCGTTTCGCGCGTTGCTAATACTGGAGTTGTTTGCCACGCCCTTCTTGAATCTTTTGCACCCGGTTAGGCATCGATTGAACCAGTGTAGCGAGGTAAATGGCAGTAATCCCGTCCCATACCTTCTGGATGGCCTTCTTCAGCGCTTCAACGGAGTAAAACTGGCGTTCGTTCGCGTAGACTGCCGCAGACATGTAGCCCCACACGTTTCCGATCGCGTTTAGGTCGGGGGACAGCGCGGGCCACTTCATGACGTCGATTCCCTGGCGCTGAAGCCACGATCTGGTGTTGCGAGCCGAGTGGGATGAGGCATTATCCGGCTGAAAAATTTGGGTTTCCCCGTCGAACACTGGTTGCAAATGCTCCTCCAGGACACCCACGTACTTGACCGAGTTGACGCGCCCATCGAGGAACGCCAGTGTGGTCTTCTAGCCTCCGCAGAACCCACCCCACACCATGACAGAATCACCTCCCGTGTGGCAGCGGACAGGCACCGGGTTCTTGGCCCTCGTGTCAATCCAACGCCGGTAGCCGTCAGGCCCATCCATGTTCCACTTCTTCTCATCCGAAAACATCACGTTAGCCCACCAGATCCCATCCAAACCGTCGTGTTCGTCGGCCCATTCGCGACGTGCAGCTCGGTGGCGAGGAAGGAGCATGGGCCACGTCGGACTCGCTTGAACTTCATCCCTGGCGCCTTGAAGATGTAGCGGCAGATCGTGCGAACGCCTGCGTCCAATTGCAACGCGCTCTTGAGCTTTTTGGCGCCGCCAGCGCCCTTCTTCGCTTCGCGCACGATCAGTCGACGCGTCCTGTCGTCAACTTTGGTCACCTTCCCGCGCTTGGACGGCGCTTTCTGCGTCACACCTGCCTTGGTAACACGCTGGACGGTACTTACATGCCGCAACATCACGTCTGCGATGTCCTGCAGCTTCATTTTCTTGCGTCGAAGTGCCATTATGGCCTGCTTTTCGCGCTCGGTCAATTCCGAAGCGAGTCCCATCGCTGTCGATCTCGGAATGGGCTTGCGGGATTGCGGAGACATCGGCAAACGTTACCAACGTATATACAACGTTTGACACGCATCGCAAAATGATTAATTACCTGCGCAAACATTTGTGACTGCACACGATTTTCATTTCTGTACCCACCTTGTTTTGATAATTGCCATGTTTCTTTTGAAGGAGTGTGCGTTCGACACTGAAAACTACGCCAATCGACTCGTCTCGTGATTGGCTATAATCCGGTGTCTTCGGATAGAAAATTGACAAATGAGTTCAAAAGTAACATTTGGAATCCCACTTTTCTCAAAACCATTGGCCCCTACTGTATTTTACAGTTCGCGCCATCCAACAAAATGGACGAGCCGGCAACGGCAACATGCGCTTCGTCTTCTGCCGTCCACGTATCGTCACCTCCATCACAGGCGATACCAACTGATGCTGATGGCGCGTCTGCAGAGGTATCTGCGCCACCGACTGCGGCCGTGGTACCGTCTTCTGCGGCGCAGAGGCCGCCGCTGGGGAGACGCCGCATCGCGACAACTCGTCCTCGAGGCATCGTGCAGCCACGTCGGCAGCCGACGCCGCGCGCGACTGCGGCTACGACCGACGACAGCGACGACGCCGGCAGTGGAGACGCGACCACTGCGCCCAGTCGTAACTGCCCCACGCGCGCGCAGGCGCTGCAGGAGTTCCTCGCCTGCGTGGCGGCGGAGATCACGGAGCTCGTGGCTGCGTTTCAGACTCAGGTGAGAGCTGACAAATGTGAGTGTAGTGATACCAGACGATGGCTGATAGTGTGATGTATGCGCTTGTGTTGTAGCCCTGTGAAGAGCGGTGCCTCTCGACGTTTAAGGCGCTGTGGACGGAGCGGCGACTCAGCCCACTGTTCCAGGTCGAGTTCTGGGACAGCACGCCCAGCGACACACACCACGCTGTTCTCCAGGTCGCGCTTGGTACGTCTGTTGTCTAATGAGTGGTGCTTTATGCGTTTTCTGAGTGGTACTGACGCTGTCGTAACCCTAGAGCTGCTGGAAGACGCGGTGCTGACGGCGACACAGGAGGACGACGCGTCGGTGTGGGTCGTGTTAGGCTTCTGCTTCGCACTCTACTGCGCCTTCTTCGTGCAGGTGAGCGACCCCAAGATCAAGATCGCGGTGGATGTGGTTGCGTGGCAGTCGCTCACGCAGCTCACGGGGCTGCTCACGCGGCAGCTCACAGTGCCACAGTTGACTGATGCGTCGCGTGAGGCGTTGGCCATGTTGCGTCGGTTGGAGCACGAAGACGACGCCTTTCTCAAGTGTCTCGGCGGTTCTGTCGCAGATTTTCGACTCAGACCGCGGACTCATCGGCGCTTAGGGGCTGGTGGGAGACAAATGGCGGCTCTTGTGCTGCCGCTGCGGCGGGAGGATGAACTCGAGGACGTGGTTATGCGGCTGGAGGCACTGAGTGCGCAATACAATACGGCACTGAAGCAGTTGGCGCAAGTGGAGACGACAGTGGCCGACGCCACAAGTCAAACCACGACAGCAACAGCAAACCAAGGCGGTAGAAGCAGCGGCGCGGGCCGTGGTCGAGGTCGAGGGCGTGCGACTCCAACTTTTCTGCGCAGGACCCGTCCAAACGAACTTACCAGCAGCGCCACCAATGGAGCCGGCAGCAACTTTCTGCAGGAAGCAGGTCTGTGGAGCGGACATAAAGCGACGGAACACGAGCTGTGGGTCGTTCGAGTGCGACAGTCGCTGCTCCCAACAAGCGTAAATGGAGCCGATCAACACAACTTGAACAGCGGAATCGTACGAAGGCAACGTACAAGCCAAGCGCCGATGTTCTTGGACGGTGATGGCGCGACGGATGACGTTGATGCGGCACTCCTAGCACTCGAACAGGAGCTCGAGCGAGAAGAGGTCCGTGTCGTGAGTATGCAGAACGCGAAACCGCCAGCATCACACAAAGCTGCAGCGAAGCAGAGACGTCCGCCGACAGCGCAACGCAAACCGAGCGGTCCAACACCAGATCTCCAATCGACAGTACCAGTCACTCGACCCACAAAAGCGAATACAGCCGCGTCAAGTGGCCAGGAAAGTGATAGCCTTGACGAGCTAGAAGCCGAGTTGGCACGTGATGTGACGGGTAACGCAAATGCGCGCCTACCAGCGCCAGCAACGTCAAAGAGAGTTACCCCATCGATCAGAGCACCGCCAGTGGTGCGATCCCGACCACGAGCACCGTCCGTGTTGTCCATGGACACGGAAAGCGTCGGGTTGGCGGATCTGGAGGCAGAACTCGACCGCGATACACTGCCCAGAACGCTGCCAGCGCAACGACTGACAACGCCAGTTAACGTCCCTAATTCGCGATCCATCATGTCACGCACGACTAGAAGCCGAGCGATGTCCGTTGTGTCTACAGCCGAAGAAAGCGATGGACTCGAAGAACTCGAGGCCGAGCTGATGCGTGAAACGCGTCGACTCCCGCAACCCAGGAATATTCCAGCGAGGCGAGCGATCGCGACGTCGGCTGATTCGGTTGGCACCCGTCCGCCACGTGCGACAAGGAGTCGTGCCATGTCGATTGTGTCAACAGGCGAAGAAACCGACGGCCTCGAAGAGCTCGAAGCAGAACTGGCTCGCGAAACGCAGGCTGTCCCTCGTATCCCACGCGTGGCCACATCGATGAGCCAAACTGTTGCTCCTCCACAACCGGCAGCTCAGGCAACCTTGCACACGACCAGGAAGCGCGCGTTCTCTATCGTGTCCAGTGGTCAGGAAAGTGACGGGTTGACAGAACTCGAGGCAGAGCTAGAACAAGGTCCTCAGCATGTTGCCGCGCCACCAGCTCCTCGGTCTCGAAACCGCAAGCAGCCTGCTGCTCAGATGAAGGCTCCGCCGGTGGCCGTTCGACAGCAACCAGTAGCATTCCCAGCGACCCGACCACCCCGTGCTCTGCCCAGACACTCGTCTCGCTTCTCAGATGTGAGTAGTGTGGATGAATTGAACCTTCTGCAGCAAGAATTAGACGCAAGTTTGACTGCTGCGCCAGTGAAGGCCCTGGTCACACGACAGCCAGCGCCTTCACGGAAACGGCCAGCAACGACCTCATCTACTCTGGCCGCTCCATCAGCCAAGAGGCTTGCAGTGGTAGTTCCACACGAAACAAGTGCTGTGACTGCTGCTCCTGCGCACACGGTGCGACCGAGACGCAGTCGCCGATTGTCGGACGCTTCTTCAGTGATGACCGAGAGTGATGCCGAGCTGGCTGCGTTGCAAGCAGAGCTGACAAAAATCCCAACGACGAAGGCTGCAGAAACGGCGACTGCGCTTCTGATTGAGCCCGCGACTTCTCGAGTGGAAAATCCAGCCCACCGGCGGCTTCGTTCCGTGTCGGAACTGTCAGCGACGACGGAGAGCGATGAAGAGCTGAAGGAACTACAAGCTGAGCTGGCGAAAACAACCCAACCAACAGTCGTGGCGGAGCCAGTGAAGAAACCAAGAGCGAAGGCCAAGGCGAAGCCCTCGATGGACCCGGCATCGATGCTCAAAGAGCCACGGAAACGAGCACCACGTTCTGCAGCAAAAGAGAAGAATATGGCTGTTGATCAGAAAGCGACGGCTGGTGCAAATCCGATCCAGAAACCCAAAACGCCACGGAAACCTCGACAGTCCAAGGCGATCACAGCAAAGGTGCTCGTCCAACAAGCGCCACTTCCAAAGGCGACAGAGGCAGCTTCGACACAAAAGCCTCCTCTAGCCTCCGCTCCTGTCGTTGCTTCAAGATCAACAAGGTTTTCATCACGCCGTTCAGTCGCTTCGTCGTATGATAGCGATGGACTGGACGAACTCGAGAACGAGCTTCGGGCATTCCAGTGACAAGCAAACGCACGTACTAAATACAACAGAAGCTCGGCGCCATTGGTCGTGAAACATGCAAAGGTATGATGTGTCAATCGTGAATCCCAATACTTCGGTAATCTTGATAGTGGTCTCCATGTCTACATAGATCACTTGGCCTGGCCGCGAACGTTCCACCAAAGCGCAACAAGTCCGATGAAGCGGAAGGACAAGCCGAGTACGACGAGGATGCACGCGTCGCCCACCGCTGAGCCGCCAAAGGAGTCAATGCTGTAGTACTCGAGCACGCCGTCGCCATTGGTCGCGAGACACGGCTTGCCGTCGACGCAGGGCAGCGAGTCGACCTTGTGCCAGAAGATCTTCATGAAACCTTCGAAGCCGTACTTGATGGGCGAGATTTACTGCATCCAGATGAAATACGCGGGTGTGTCGTCCGAGTTGAGGAAGAGTCCGCCAAAGAGCATGAACGGCAGCAACGTGATGATGCCCACGATCGGCGCGATCTCGACGCGGCGCGCGATACAAGAGACCATGTAGCCGAGTCCTACGGCCGAGAAGTTGAGCAGTACGACCATGAGCTGCAGCGCCAAGTACGTGGTGATGCCGTGGCCGATGCCGATGAGAAAATACATCGGCAAGAAGAACACGATGGGCATGAGGATCTGCACTGGCAGCTCGCTGAGGTTCTTGGAGATGAACCACACGATGAGGCGATACAGCCCAGCGCGGTACTCTCGCAAGATCATCGGCAGCTCTGCCGGAATTCCCACGAACAGCGGACTCGCCGACGCAAAGGTCTGGTTCACGACGATCACGAAGAAGGCACCGGCAAAGTTTTGGATGTCCTTCTGGTCCAAGTCAAGCTGCCAGTAAATCAGCCCGTAGATGAGCGAGAGGAAGATCGACTGGAAGATGCTCACTCGGAATGCAATGCGGTCCCGCACGAGGCGGATGAAGTTGCGCTGCATGAGAACAGCCATTTGGCCCACGGGTCCAAGACGCATGTCCTCAAAATCGTCGTCACCAGAGTTGTCTGTAGCCTCTACTGCACCAGTTGCACCACCGCGTTGGGCTGGCTGCGACTTGGCCGCCCACGAGTCCTTGAGTGTCTGTACGCGCTGGACGCCCGCTTCACCTTTGTCTTTGTCCAGCACCACGAGCTGGCGCATGAAGAAGTCGGATGGGTTCACGAAGCCCGGACACTGGAAGCCCAGGGTCCCAAAGTACTCCACTGCGTCCGCCGCCTTTCCGTGGCACACCGTCGCGCCGTCTGCCAGCAGATACAGCGTGTCAAAGAGCTTGTACAACTCGGACGACGGCTGGTGGATCGTCACGACGACCGTGCGGCCTTCCTGCGCGAGCTGCCGTAGCTGCAGCATGACGGTCTCGGCCATGTAGCTGCCCAGTCCGGACGTGGGCTCATCCACGAACAGCAGCGACGGGTTCGTGAGGATCTCGGTCGCAAACGACAGACACTTGCGCTCTCCGCCCGAGATGCCGCGCAAGAGCGTGCCGCCGATGAACGTGTCGCGGCACTTGGTGAGTCCCAACTCCTCCATGACGTCGTCCACACGCGCAGAGTACTGCTGGGCCGAGCACTTCTTGCCCATGCGCAGCCGCGCCTGGAAGATGAGGTGCTCGCGGACTGTGATGGTCGCGTAGAACAGATCGTCCTGCATGACGTAGGCCGCGAACCGCTTGAGCTGCTTGGTCCACGGCGCGCCGTTGACGGTGACGCGGCCGCCCGTGATCGAGTGGTTGCGGCCGGCGATGCAGTCGAGCAGCGAGCTCTTGACGGCGCCCGATGGACCCATGACCACGAGCAGCTCCCCCGGCTGCGCGCGGCCGCTGACGTCGCGCAGCATCTGCTTCTGCTCCAGCTGCTTGGTCTGCGAGTTCTTGACGGCCACGCTCAGGTCCACGTGCTGCCACTCGAGCGTGAGCCGCGGCGCGTCGCCCGTCACAGGCGTGTGCACGCGGATGAAGTGGTCGTCGTCGGCCTTATTCAGCGTCGCCATGGCCTCCGTGGTGATGGTGGTGATGGTGTGGTTGTGATTCAGTTCGTAATGGCAGTGGCGATTGCAGAGTGAGTCCCCTCGCGCGCGTGGGGTTCTTCGGGCGTCATGAAGATGGAGACTGCGTGCCGCTGGTCGGCGGATCCGTTCAGACACATCGTTGGGGTCGGACTGTAGCCATCATCATAACAATCACTGCCGACTGGATATTAGCCAATCCGAGCTGTTTATTTCATTTTTTAGCGAATCATGTTGCTTTATCGGTGGGTCATAATCCGTGCGATCGCGATCAACAGTGTACCCCATCTGTGGTTATTGAAGGTCTTACCCAGTATCAGTACGTGCAGCGAATCAACTGGACCTGATAATTGCGGCGGTGCACCGAACAAAAAAAATGGGCACTAATTGTGAGCGTGCCAATTATTGTGAGTCACGAAGTGAATGCGTCGGATTCCGCGGACAATTGCGGAGGTTCACAGCCTCGGCTCTCGCTTCTCCCATGCTGATACACTAGTAAGAGAGTACTTTGCTTATATGATGCAGTAGAGATCTACTGGGTCAACGCAGCCACCGACAAGTTGAAGTCAGTGAGGGACGAAGACGACAGGAACCGGAAGCAGTCGTCGTCGCAGGACTCGCGCATGCAGACTGTTCGCTTCTGTCTCCAGACAGCACGACAAAGCCTGCTCTGACTGCTACAGTGGCCTGCCGGGGATCTGGCGAGCTCACACAAAGACTCCGTTCGATCCGCCACGACGGCGACTGCTTGCTGAAGAACTCACCGCTACGTTGCGACCAGAGCTCGGTGTGAACGCGTTCCATACTGTGCATTAGCTTCTCGAGATCATACCTCAATCACAATACAGGACAGTAGCTGCAACGACGAGCGTCTTCATCTCCACGCTTTCGCCTCGTGGTGTGTTTGGGTCGACTGGATCCGACGCGGAGCTGGTGCCATGGAGACAGAGGAGTCCTCCGAGGACCCTCCTCTTTCGTTCAAGGGGCGAGAGTCGAGAGCAGAGGAGGAGTGTCAGGGGACAAGAACAGTGACAGGCATCCACGGAAGAGGGAGGCAACATGATTCCGTGGGGATGGGCGTGTGCGTCAAGAAAAAGAAGCTGCGTCACACTCGCCTCTCGCGCTCCACTTCACGGCTTTCCTTCCTTCCTTCACTAGGCGAAAATGCTCCGACTCTATCAGTTCTGTGAGGGTGGAGGAAGGATGATTTCTGAAGTCGCTCAGTGATGTCTGTAATCAGAGAAGCAGGCAGCCGCGGCCCAAAGTGTTGGAAAGTGAGGTCGCAGACTCTGGGACTGCTTCTGACGTGGACTGATTCCACACTGTGAACTGGAGTACAACTCGGTGTGGAGCCGCACGACACACTGCGCAAATCCCTGTGCACACAACGAAAGGGCGCCGACTGTCCATCGATGAGCAGCTCTGTCAAGAACTCTATGCACTGTGCCAAGGCATTCTTGCACCACGGGAACCCCAGGGCCCTGCGCCAGCGCTTCTTGTTTCACGTGTGATTTAGAGATTCAGAGGCATCGTCCAGTGCTCCCCGTCACTGTCGTGCGAACGCGGTGTTTTGTTGGCTAATGCAGTGACGTCGCCAGGTCAGTCGCCTTTGCGGCTCACTCATCGTCTCAACTGGCCCATGTTGCCCGCTGATGCTCCGACGTTGTGCAAAGTGGAGACCGTGAATCCTGTCTTGCGTTTCACCCGGCGCCGAATCAAGGGCGAGTCGTCTGTGACGACTGCGTCGCAGGTTTCCGTACTGTACGGTACCAGCACGCAGTGTTTTCATACTGTAGCAGCAGGAAACTCGTGTTCCCCATTTTCGGCGAGAATTCCCCGAAAAATTGGTTCATATCACGTCATGCGCCGAACGGCAAGTTGCTCCCGTGGCATACCACGCAGTCCGCCGTCGTGGTGGGGATGCACCGAGATGCCGAAAATTTCTATTGAGCGATGTTCAACTTGAGCGAGGCGAGGGTTCATCACGCGAGCTCTCAAATTTTCATTTATCCGAGGGGTGTCGTTGAATTTGCCTCACGCCCTGATTCAGGGGTCACACGAACCTGAATACCAGGGCTATCCGGAGCCACGTCGCTGTAGGAGTATCCACTCTTTTGGTGACTTCGTAGAGTCTGCGGGACACTGGTACGGTACGCTATGTAGTTTTGTACATACTGGTACTGGTAGACTCCAGAGGCAGAGTACAGCGTATGTAGCGAGACGCCGCTTGCTGCACATTGGCTATCGTGAGCTGGATCATTGGATCCGTTCAAGATACCGAGTAATACACTGAGATCGTGGATCCCCCTCCCCGCCTCGCCAGTGTCGGGCTGGTCGTCCGATACCAGGATGTGTGGTGCTCGTCTCGATGGGCATCTGGAGGGTCTGCTTCCTGAGACTGTAGGAGTGTTCGCACGTCGGTGGCAGACATCGTGTATACAGTATAGTATTACAGTACAATTATTGTACTAAGCGGGGGGTGCCCATCGTTGAGTACGACGCTGTCTGAACGCTCTGTCAACGCGTTGAAGTCCTCCTCCGTGAGGCCGCCACGATTCGTGACAGTCCCACAGGCCGAGTGTGGCTGCGATCATCCCACTGTTCGGGTCGATGGTCGTCCATTACTGTAGATGGTCCCACGCCGAAAGCACTGACTCAGCAAGCAAACATTTGATCATTTCCACCCAAGCCTGGTCACCTGGCTGGTGAGCCACGCCTACTTACACTAAGTAAATAAGTCTTACGGTTAGTATGAAGATCAACACTGAGGCGTCCGATCCCCAATCCTGGTGCTTCAGTCTCCTGCGCCAGAATGGGAATGGGAATGGGATCTGCAGATACAGTAAAGGCTGCTTGGTACGCTTGCAGTTCGTCGAAGGATGCTCACCACACGCAAAATACCAGCGCTGTCGTCGTCGGCAATTTTTCAACTTACAGTACGATCTTGAGTCAAGATTCTTGACTTTTGGATCTGCAATCGCCACAGACTGTTCTGCAATTGGGAGGGAGATGCTGAACTCCTAAAAACGCGCAATTTGGATCTTGAGAAACCGTCGCTGGAGCACTCCAAGCAAAATTTCGTTGGTCGTTACCTTCTTTGGCGCGGGCTTCGAGGCTCGAGGACGAGGAGGGCCGTCGACACTACTGCGCTGCATACAGTATGGAAGGATTTGTTTTCCAAAGAAGTGAAAGAGCGAAATTTTTAAGTGTTCTGGTTGACGCGGCCAGAACAAAATGGGGATTTATCTGCCGTTTGTGTAATGTTTCCCGCCTTTTGTTCTCGGCTGTCACGCCACCGCTTTCGTTTCATTCCCGTTCCAAGGTGAGTTGAGTGTTGAGGTCCGAGATCCGATGGCGAGTAAACAAGGAACTCACCAGGCGGTGAGTTCACGCCCGTCTTGTCTCTGTCGCTGTTCGCCGCCAGCAGCCGCAGCACCGAGCCGGCTCTTTGGTTCTCGCGCTGCAATTTGCAACACCTCGCGAGTCGATTTTCCAGATGTCGACTCTCACTGCGTCCACTCTCAGTCAGCAAGCGAGGCTTACAGCGAAGATGACCACGGACTGACAAATCCGCTTCAAGCGACGCATGTTGAGTGTGAAAGTGGTGCAGAGCCATGCGCAGATACGGCGCCCATCACCCCGCTGGCGTTTCGATCCGTCCACGCCATCACATGCTGGCATGAGCAAGCGCCTCCGAGTCTCCAAGCTGGTTGAGCCACAGTCATCCACCGCAACCTCGAAGCCTTCAAGGGGACGGGGAGAAGTGACACCATCCCTCGCTGCCCTGTCGACTCTGTGAGCAGCTGCCGCGGGTCTGTGCTCGCGCAGCAGAGGTCTGGTCCTGT